>JXOV01000448.1:7285-20449 GCA_001014945.1 Clogmia albipunctata | reverse complement strand
GATGTTAATTTATTTACGGCTCAGAACAGACTAAAGATAATAATTTAATATATATATATATTTGAATTATTCCAATTACAATAATAGAAGTTGAATTTTTGATAAATATGTTTATCCGCTTTTTCGATTTGTAATGGTTTTCATTTTAAATAATGTTATACTTATTTCTGTGCAATTGCTGAAATAATTCAAAATTTGCACGCAGATTGTCACAAATTACCATGTATTTTGACGAGCACAGCAAGTAAAAATAGGTAAATGAAAATCTATTTCACCACTTGTATCGAAATATACTTTGTCGCATAAAATCCATATTATGACACTAACACTGGTTTTGTGAAAAACGTTGTTATAGCACTAGTGCTTTATGATTTAAGTGTGACCTTCGTGAAAGAAATCCAACAAATTTATCATATCGGAGTTCGCTACAAACAGAACACCACGGATTTTTTTCATTTTTAATTTAACGTATTAATTAAAAGATCAACGTAATATTTCTTATGTGCGAGAAAGAGAATCAGAATATAGCTATCGTCATCTTCCCATGGCATTAGACAAAAAAAAAAGTAAAAGACAAAAATTTTTAACAGATTTTAAATTTGATTTTAAGAAAACGAACATTCTATTTTAATTTTCATGGTAAATTATTTTAAAAAGCTTGAAATTTTGTATAAAACACGGTCGATATGATTTATTTAACACTCGGGTCTTCTTTAATGCACTCGATACGCTAGTGGCTTGAAACAACACCTTAACCACTTGAACAACGTCGATTAAAAATGATAAAAATTTAACACAAGGCCCATGTGTATAATAATGCCTAGCGACATTGGTTAATACTGAAATTATGCATTTTGAAATTAACACAAAAATCTAAATGTTATAGTTTCTTTAATAGTAGTTATTCATGGAGTTGTCCGAAAGAGTTGTTTCATTACTTATTCATATTTATTTCAAAAGTCAAACCATCTCTTAAGAAATTCTATAAAAATTTAAGGGTTGTTTTTAATTATTAAACTTTTTTTTTTTTATTTATCAAGTATATAAGCCTAGGCTTTCGCCCATGTGGCTAATTATTAAACTTATTATACACTTGTATTTAAAATAATGTGATTTGAAAATAAAATTTGTAAAACGTTTAATAATTTTCAATTTCTAAATATTGTTTATTTTGAAAATTTGATGATTTTTTTAATGATAACGTTTATGTTCTTTAAGCTTTCTATTTTAAATTTTGGTTCAATAATTGGTTGGTTTTGGATATAAACTCTATATATAATATTTAACTTAATTTTGATGATTATAATATATTAATATAATATTTCTGTTTTTAAAAATACTCGTATAAAAGTGAATTTGTGTCCTGGATGATAAAATTATTTTTCTTTGATACCATGTGTGTAACTTAAAACAATATTTAAATGGAAAATATTGCTTGTTTGAAAAATAAACAATGTTTCTGATGGAAAATAGTAACACCGAGTATTTTTTGGGGATTCCTGAGTACATAAGCTTTCGTGTATTTGCGTTGCTAACATCTTAAAAGTCATAATATTTCACCCAAAGGTGTTATTTGAATAAAGCAAACATTTTGTACACGTAAAGCACATTAGTTGTCTCTTGTTTATAAAATAGCTAATGCTTAGCGAAGTATTGCATTATATAATCTTTTTAATGCGCTTAAAACTTTTTTTTTCATAAAGTTTGTTAATATAAAATCCTTTGTATGGTTTGGGAACTCGTGAAATATGCTTATTTATTTGAATATTGATTATTTATTTACTTGAACTTTCAAACAAATGTTATTGAAAGTAGAAAACGGATTTTATGCCATTTTATCAATTTTTGTTAGATTCGCACTAAAGTTTGTTGATGATTTCACACAGAAATTGGATAGAAGGGGAATCAACTTCTATAGATCGCGGGAAGCTTAAATTTATTAGGTCGGAAACTCTTATAATAGAAAATAAAAATCTTTGCCCTCAATAAAAAGTGGAGCCTGACCTGAATAAATTATGGGTAATATAAATTGATCCAGAAGAAGGAGACATTCGTCTTTGCACTGAGAAATTAATTTCCAGAGAAATATTTTCCACTTTGCAAACAGTATTAGAGCAAAAACGAGCAAATTGAAACACGGAGAAGCAGTAAAAGCTGCAATTTTAATGCCCTGTTTACTCTCCAACGTGATAAAAGTGGTTGTTAAAATTGTTCCAGATCGGACCCCTTACGCTTATTTGTCATCGGCGGTTCCTTTGTGCCCTCTTAAACCCTTTTCGGATGTTATCATTCCGGTAATTAATTATGCAGATACATTTCGCTAACCGCAGAAAGCTATTTACACGGCGGTTTCACCTGATTCGGTGAGCATTTCCAGCTTTATGGAGGGCAAATATTATTTCTCGTTAATAAATTTATTTATAAGCCAAATAAAGCCATTTGAGTAATAAAGTAATAACCTAATACAATACGGCAAATCGTATAGATTTTATCATCATTTTATTTTTAAATCCAGGAACAGGGGAATACTTTATGATCCAAACATAAAGTTTAATTTTGCAAATACTAATTAAAGAAATAATATCAATTAACATATTATTTTGCGGAATGTGAATCATTGGACTTTTTATTGAAAATAAAACTCGAGTCAAATATTATAAAATGATAGTGCAAACCGTTTTTAATTTACCTATGGATACAAAGTTATCATTAACTTAACATGCAGCTCGAGTTAAGGCTATAAACAAACCTACGGTGCCTTGATATTTATAGAGCCAGATGTCATTTGAATTTTAAATTTATACACAATATTATTTTTTACCAACTCACAATTGTGTCTCAAAATATATTTACAAAGCGTTGATTAATGTGAATTCCAAATTTTTATCTAATTTTTTAATTGACGATTTTTAAATTTTACTAGCACTTACAAGTTACCGGCGGTCTACTTTGGCATCGCGACCCAAATTTTCAAAATTCTGAATATATTTCGGATAGTCTAACTAGCCCCATCATTTAAAATATAATCCATAGCAAAAAGAAGAGTCCCTTTATGACATTATGTTCCAGAGATATTAAGGAATCGTGGTGCGTTTACAGCCTTAACTCACGCTGTAGAAGCAGACCATACGCCAATCCTATTTAAAAGAAATTTTGCTCAGAATTTGAACCCCGAAAAATCTATGAATGAATGTAGAAAATCTTAACCAAAAATAGTACTGCCTTAAAATAACAATAATGTAATTGATTCAAGGGCTTTAGGAAATGAGGTTTTTATTAACCTTTTATACATAAGTTTTAATTAATAATTCATACTATTCAAGTATGAACACGTCACCAAATCTGTTTAGTCACAAATAACTCAATTTAGTTCGGTAATTTATTTAACTTTTAACACGTGGCAAATAGATTTATTCTCTATCTAATTTTGTTTGTCCTTTTCAACAAATTGCTGATTAAGAATTAATTAGTCTTCAATTTTAGTTATTTGCGACATTTGAATAATTTATTTATTCCACAGAGACTGAACACGTGCTACATATCAAACATGTGATTCATCAATTTAAACATTATTTAGTGTTTATGTGTGCAACGCAACGTATGTAAGATTGGTCTGAACAACCTATGAATGAGTTATAGCCCCCACTCAAATTGGTTAATAATTAGTGGGCGAAGAACCCGCTCAGGGATTTTAGATCTCATTTACAAATAAAATATATAAATAAGATTTACGAAATTGTCCAGATGAACGAAAATGGGTCATTGTAATTCGCCCTAGCTCTCCCTCCCTATCACAATTACACAATAACTAACTTATTGCTATCGATACTGTATGCTATTGTAGCAAGAATGTTTCATTAAAATTATCTTGAAGAACATTAACTAC
Source organism: Clogmia albipunctata (assembly GCA_001014945.1). Taxonomy (NCBI): domain Eukaryota; kingdom Metazoa; phylum Arthropoda; class Insecta; order Diptera; family Psychodidae; genus Clogmia; species Clogmia albipunctata. Next base: position 16,563 of record JXOV01000448.1, on the reverse strand, counting down.
ATCAAAAGATCAATTATACCCACCATTTAGCACCGTACACTACGGCAGTATAGGCCTGAGCACTTTAGAGGAACGTTCGTGTTATTTTTAAAGACCCACATTTTACTTTTTTGGTCTTAATTGAAATACTTATTTAAATTTAAAATTAAAACTATTTATTTAATTCAACGAGTATAAATTTGCGACTTGTCGCTTCTGAATCCAAAATAATAATCATCGTTGTTGTCCTGAAACGAGACGACTCTTCTTCATTCTGCTTTGGCCTGTTTGTCCTNTTTGGTCTTATTTAAAACACTTATTTAAAGTTAAATATTAAAACTAATTTATTTAATTCAATGATTACAAATTTGCGACTTGTCGCTTCTGAATCCAAAATAATAATCATCGTTGTTGTCCTGAAACGAGACGACTCTTCTTCATTCTGCTTTGGCCTGTTTGTCTTCCTTCCAATCTGGACGGGTCGTGTGAGGTCCAAAATCTTTAATCTGGCTTGATCTCGCACACACACGCGACANTTTAATTCAATGATTACAAATTTGCGACTTGTCGCTTCTGAATCCAAAATAATAATCATCGTTGTTGTCCTGAAACGAGACGACTCTTCTTCATTCTGCTTTGGCCTGTTTGTCTTCCTTCCAATCTGGACGGGTCGTGTGAGGTCCAAAATCTTTAATCTGGCTTGATCTCGCACACACACGCGACAAGCTCAAGGTTAACGATCGTGCATATAACATTATTGTATTTTTATGTTAGTTTGAAGTGTTAATAGGAAATATTAAATAGAAATTGCCGACTATACAATAGGATAAAAATGAAAATTGACTCGCAATTAAGCACCGCACACTAGGGCAGTATAGATATAGTCACTCTTCATGGGCGGTTTAATATTATTTCTATGGAAAATTATTTTGAATTGTTAGTTCTATCCAGGCATTAATATCATGTAAACATAATGTGTAGGTGTTTTTGCACCTTGCAACCCTGTTTTTTTTAAATTATAGTATAAATCATAAAACTAATCAGGCTATATTTGACAAAAACATAATTAATAATAGTTATAAATAGCTCATTTTAAAAATAATTTAAAACCGAGCTTTGATAATTAATTTCAAACTGGGAATTTACTCCGGAGATAAAGACATCACTTCCGCTTTAATTCTATGTATGTAATGTGTTAAAGATACCCTTTTTTTAATTTTCATTTTTTTTATGAATGATCTTTATTTTGGCTCATTAATTCTAATTGAAATAATCATTTTTTAATTAAAGAAAGGAAGGAAAAGTTCATTAATTCTTTAAAATAATAAATTGTGACAAAATTTATTGTATTACAAAAAGTTAAAATTAAAGATTATTTTTGAAAATCATAATATTAAACAAATATATAAAAAAATACAAAAGCAATCTTATGTAAATAATGAGTTCTCCCTATTTCCTCACAGAGTGGCACAACAAAAGTCGATAACATGAATAGTCGAGTAAATACTTCCTTGATTCCATAATGAGCTTTAATTCAAACATAAATTCGTAGTAGCAAATTAACTAGTTGAATAGAAAAACAACATAAACTTTCGCTGGGAAATTGTTTGGGAATACTTCCCCAGTAAAAACAGTAATGAAATGTAATTTGAATACGGTTTGCGAAAAATATTTTATCAAAACAGGTAGTGAATCGCGTTGCCAATTACAGTAATACTATTATGGGAATATAATTTATATGACGCTTTGGGTTGTTTTGATTGCACAAGCCAGGAAAGCCCGAATAAATGGAATTTATTTGGTTGCCTTTGGTACGATGATAAAAATAATTTATATTTAAAAATGGCTGCTGCTATTGTCCTCGAGCACGAAAGCATTCAATAAATGTTATTCGAATGGGTTGTCGGCGGTTGCTGGTTAAAATTTGGGAATCTCTAATAAAAGGCCCAGCTTTATTCAATCAGAAAGCAAACAAATCGAATAATTTTTGTCGCTTCTTATATATAGACCTGTTATTTGATACATGATTCGGCTTTTTGTTTGGTTTTCCTAGGGTTAAGTTGTCAAATTTCACGCCAAATTCTGGCAATAAAACAGCCACTTATCAAATCGGATAACAAGATAAAACTTTGCGAGAAACAAACGTGCTCGCAATTAGCAATGCCAGATCCTCCATGCAAAAACAAAGTCGAGCAAAAAGCCGACTATTGGCACATTTCTAATTCCATATTCCAGTCAGACAATCAAACCTAATTTAGGAATAATAATAGCTACACCGAAAAGAGACCCGATAAAGTCAAAATATGCCACATTATGTGTATCAGTGTCTTTGATCAGTTTTTGCCCAGGACTCACTCGTCTCCGACGTCGAAACGGAACGCACCACACCACCGCACCGCAGGAAACGACCTCCGAACTCTCACGTGACTGAAATATTCAATCACCACCCCATAATAGTTTATCAATAATTTAACAATTCACCACTCAATAGACGGATATTTATCAGGAGATTAAACTAAATGAACAGACAATTTGTCTCTAATGTGCCAAGATTATAGTCCAAAATTCAAACGGAATTTGAATTAGCATCCAAAAATAGTGAGTCATCCATCCATTGCTTTAATATGAAAAATTAATTTTATAAAAGTAATAAAAAATATATATTATGATTAAATTTGAATTGCAATGGGAATACTGTTTGGAAATAGCTTTTTAATATAGACTGGATAATATTCATAACCTTTGAATATTGTTCTACAGCATTGAATTAATATTGAGCAATAAACCGTACAAAAACAAATTATTTTATTGAATATTTATGATATCATAAAATATTGAATAAAAAAATGGGTGACAATGAAGAAAACAAAAACTGGAATTTGAAAAATAATATTTAGAACAAGAAAATACTTCCTTACCATATCAAATAATAATCCCATTTTTGTTAGTGTTAAGTTCCCCTCAATCATTTGAAGAAAGATATTTATATGGTACAACTAGTCGATAAAATAAGGTATAATTATAAAATTTGGTTTCTTAAAGTCACGAGCGTAGTGAGAGTTTTAAAGAAGGACAGTGAGCTTAATATTGCCAATCGACAGTGTTTTATACAAAATTTGAATAAATTAATTACTGGCCTGATATAAGTTTTACGCTTACACAATAAAAAATTGTAAACCTGACTTTATTTCTCCAAAATATACTTGTGTCCTTATCAATAATTAAGAAGGGATAGAACATATTCACTTTCATTAATTCGTTAGTTTATTCTTTAAACAACAAATTTGACTAGTTTAAAGGAAAATTATCAAACAATGAAAACTCAAACCGATAAGAAAAAAAAAGAGTCCAAATACATTATTTATTATTATTATTTAGATTTTACATATCTTAAATCAAAATTCATGTCCACGAATTTAATTTCACAACAAAATGGAAAATCGCAACAGAAAATTTAAACCTTAATTCGTAACAAAGGAGTTATTCGAGAAAAGAAGTTTATTGTTTGATTATTTTAAACATATTTGAATAAAATGTCCATTTTATAGTAACAATTCCAATACGAAACTGGCATTCTTCTCATAAATTTGATAAAGGTAGTTCACGGAGATCACAATAATAATGATAAATTTCCTATTACTTTTGAAAGTTCTTTAAAGCACTTGTGCTAAAATACGACTTGACTGACAGAACAAATTTTAGTGTCATAATATGAATATTATGCAACAAAAATGTAAGAATTTGATATTATTACACAAAAATTTGTTCTATCAAAGCAGTTTTTATATCTCAAGTGCTTTAAAGAATTTTTAAAAGCCCTAGTATTTTTCTTTATTATTAAATTTTGACTTCCGTGAAAAGAATAAAAAAAAATTACGAAGTCGCTAGTTTCGGTGTGTATTGTTTAATAGTTATTTATACATGTAGGTCGATAAGATAATGCATTATTAAACAAAAGGGTTGTTGAAAGCCATAAGCCGCCCAAATAGTCTCATCGACTGAATTTTATACAAAATTTTATGCATATTTTAATAAAATAACACAAAACTCTAAAAGAGTCATCGTTTTATTTGAGAATTAGTTTAGCGGCCAATTTTTTAAACCGAATTTTAAAATTGAAATATTTTGCATCTTTCTCTGAGTTATATATGCAAATATTCTTAGTTCAGTTTTAGTGCCATGTTGTCTATTTTATGCAACAAAAATGCATAAAAAAGTTATGTCCATAATCTTTGTACATACAATTAGGTCTATAAATGAATTTTTCAATAGTTAATGAAAGTATATTGAAATTGAATGAGACTTTTTATTCCCTTTCAATTTCTGTAAGGAACATGGGGAGTGTAAACCTCAACCAACGGGCTAAGACTTTTTATGACTATTTTGGGTGTCTTATTAGTCAATTAATAGTACCTAGACCAGTTGAAAAAGGACCCAGTCAATCCCACCAGCCCAGGGATCGAACCCATGGCCTCCGAAAAAGCAGCCGGATTCGTTACAACATCGGCTATGATTACGGTATTTGAACGAGACTTACGAAGAATAATTGCTGCCTTGTTTTAGTACTACAATTTGTGTTATTTCTTTTAAAGAAATGAAAAAATATAATTTTAAATCGAAAGTTTTCATAAAAAATTTTTTTGTTATAACTTCTATGATAATTTTAAAATAAATCCGTAAATTGAAATTTTTCTCTTGATAAGCATGAATAATCACAAGAAACTTTATTGGACTAACTCGGCAAAGAATCACTTTATCTTTAGAAATTATACCAAACGCAATTATACAAAATATATTATGACAGTTATTCCCTTTCTTAAATTTAAACGATAAAGACTGTTATATTCCATAAATAAACTCAATTTCAAATCATTAAAACGCATTTGAAAGTTCGGTTTTTGCTCATAATTATTGTATATGTTTCAGTGTTGAAACACAATTGACTAGTTATATTAGGACATACTCGTAGAAAAGTTCCCGCTTAGAAACTTTTGTTCTTTATTTATTTAAACGTCTCCAATATATCACTGACCCAATTACTTTGAACATCTAACGACAATTACCTTTTACTTTTCATTCTATTAATAAAGTTTTTGATTGATTATGTGAAGTAAACAAAGTAAATGATTTGGTATATAAATAGAAGTCAAAATATAAGCATGAATAAACTCCACCTTATGTACATAAACTAGACATTAATAATAATACTCATCATGCCAATCAAAATCATAAAAACAGAAATGCTAACAGTCTTTCAATCACAATATCAAATAATTTATTTGTAAACAGTTAATTATTTTGAAGAGGTAATTCAACATAACGGTAAAATGGCTGGGTTAACTATGGGGTTTAGCTGTGTAAATATTTTCGTACAAATTAATCTTTATTATACTTTTATACTTAATGATATGACAAGAACGACAAGTTACGCCATATTAAATAACAGGGTCATGTGTAGAATAAAGTTTTTTTCGGATTTATTTATAAGAGAACCGAGTAAGTACGTATTGAATTAAATTATTCACAAAAATTGTAACAAAGATAATCTTGTTTTTTTACGATATTTCTATAGTCTATTTTTGTAATGCTGATAATTTCTGCGAGTTCATTCTCTATGACTCTAGACAAAATTTATTATAAAAAAATTTATAAACAAATGATCTTTTTAAACGAGTGTATTCAATCGTTAACAAGATAAACACCAAAATATTTTATTTAAATATGATCATTTTTATAAGAAACTTTTGGAAATAGGAGAGTGGGTAATTTATTAGGACAAAGAGCAATATATTTTTTTTGGAAATTTTTATTTTTCTATATAGTCTTCTTAAGCTATAACTAGTTATTCTGGGTCATGTCTAGAAAATATAGAAAATTGAATTGAACAGCATTTACTGGCCTATATCAATCAATTTGTCCCCAACAACGGTAGATGTGTAAACTCGTGAATTCGGGACTATAGAGCAATTTTTTTATTCTCCAAATGGAGTCGTTTTTTTCTAATATGAGATCGAATCTGACCAAAATTTAAGCATAGTAAAGTTTTGTTACTCGTTTAGTCCATTCTGGGTAATTAAACTCAATCACACTATGCAACAGTCTTTCATAAATTGTATCAATTTCCTTTTCAAGCGATCAGTCTGTATTTCCCTGATAAGGAACATACTGGCTGGTTGGAGTTCACTATTTGACTGTCAAAGCAATTTAGTAGATATCAGCAGACGCATGTTAACAATCCTGAAATAATGAAAGTTATTTTACAGTGTGTTTGTTCCAAAAGTGAGAAATCGCGGCAGGCTGTGCGCGGATACAACTCTAATTCACAATATTTATCAAAGACAAAATCCAAGAAGTATTTAGTCTCAACTAACTGGAACACTTTAAATTTGGGGCCTACTTATGCGAAGTTCTATATTCTTTTACTTTATCCTCCATAGGAACAGTTTTTGGATGTTTTTGAATTAATATAATTGGGTTTTTGTAAAAAGAGAAATCGCGGCATTCTTTGCTCGGATAGATTTTAAGCAGTTCCTTAATATGCTTATTTATCCAGCTACCTGGAGGTTTTTAAATATGGGGACAACAAATGCTAATTTATCCAGCTACCTGGAGGTTTTAAAATATGGGGACAACAAATACCAAGTCCGGCGTTTTTTTTCACTTATTCTTCAGCGAGAGTCGTCTTCTAGGCACAAGGTCAATGATTTCATCATCATCGTCAGCCCATTGGTATGTCCGATCCTAGACAAAAGGCTCCTCTTCTGGATCTCCATGTCTCTCTATCTGTCGTCAATCTTTGCCACGTAGACGCATAAGGAGTTGGCTAAACAAAAACCGACATTTTACCACGATAAAACTTGATGATGGATTCCATCAAATGATAAGAGTCCTCCTAAGCAGAATCCAAAGATCTTTGATCTCACTCAGTGATTTCCCACCCAAGATCAGAAAACGAATAACCAACGATATTGCTCTTTGTCCAATTTTCAAAATGCTGCCTAAATGGTTGCTTTCAATCTCCATCAAATCAAAACCACCACCTCGATTTGGATTAAATTTAAACAGGGGTCTAGAAGAATATGTTAATTAAATGAATATTCTTTTTGTAATAACAGCGTCAAACGGCACTAATGCTACTAACTTATTGACCCTCACTCGAATTAATAAATTAATTAGAAATGCATAAATCAGTTTAACGATTAAGGATCGCGGAAATTTATATTTATATGGCATTTATATATTTATTTATTTTATAAATTTGATTAAATCAATATTTTATGTATAACGAAGACTTTTCAAATTAAGTTCGTTAATTTTATAATGTCATAAAAAGTCTTTATCAAAACCCCGAAAATTTATTCTTTATTCGTAATCTTGATGGTTTTCTTATATTTAATACATCAAAATAACGTAAATTTTCGCATCTACATTTTTAATGAATCTGGTAAATTTTATTTTCTGATCCAAAGTACCTAAGGCTGGTTTACAGGAGATTCCTAATTGAACCCAATAAAGTTAAATTCTCGAATAAAAAGTAAAAGTGGAAGGCGTTAATCTTTAAGCTTATCCTTCATAAATAATTGAATTGGAGTGAAACCTGGATGTAACACAAATTCACCTAATTGTAGAGTATTAACCGAATTACGGTACCGTATCCGTATCGTCTTATGCTAAAATCCTTCGTAAATACACATTTTCTCGGCCTGGATTGTGTTTGCAAACTGGCAAGTTTATGACCCGGAGGCAAATGAACTCCTCACATTAATTAAATATTGAATAATTGAGCTTTAAAGTGGATGGGTGCCGGAATAGAGAAAGAGATACCATATAGAGAAAAGTTAGACCTGGCCAAAGCCAGTTCCTCTGAGAAGCTGAGCTGAATAATTAATTTGGCAATTTTGGAAAAGGCTCCACTGTAATATTAATAGCAAATGGTTTCGCCGAGTCAGGGATGCATTCAATGGAGTGCTTTTGTCAGACACAAAACGCGTAACAATTGCCCTTAAAATGTGTATAATTCAGTGCCACAAACAGTCATTTGAAGAGAGAAATGACGAGCCGCACAAATTGTGGTGTATTCCATTCATTATGGAGCGTTGGATATCCGGAATGGGGGATTACCACCCGTGGTTCGCTTTTCCCAGGATGGAAAATGGGCGATAAGCGGAGGATGGTAGAAAGGATTACGGGACAATGGAGAGGTGTAGTAATTATGTCTACGGATTCTAAAGTCTCCAGCTCAGACACCATGCCGCTCGCTCTCCTGTCGTCGCTCTGCAAATCTCGACATAAATTGTTCTTTTGCAAACTTTTTAATTGCACCACTACTCACTTCTCCACGAGCCTCGCATTTATCTATTTATACGGACCAGCCAGCAGTCGAGACGTTATCATCGTGTCAAGTGCTGCTGCTTGAAATTCAACCACATTAATTAAAAACCGCATCCGTAACGAGCCTTAATCGGTTCCACTACCCAGAGAGAAAGCGACACTCTTCCATTTTCTAGTTTCCATTTATTAAACCTTACAATTTATCCCTCGTTTTTTTGTCTCTAAGCTCGATTCTATGGCCTCGTGTATGATGGGATGTTCGAAAAGTGTTCAAACAAATATTATGGATGTTCGAAAAGAATAAGAACTGTGAGTCAAAATTTTTACATATATAGAAAATATAAATTTTTTAGGTACATTAACATCCTTGGGATCTCCTTAGGAATTAGTGTTTAGTCAATTTAAAGAAAACATAAATTTTACTTTAATAGTAACTTTAAAACAGTATTGTTAAGACCTAAAACAGTTCTGACCAACACCACTTCACAACAGGAGTGTAACCAAACGAGCGGAGACGAACAACCACGAGACCGAACAAATAGGAAGAGCAACCATTATGAAAAACTAAATATTCGAGAATAAACGTGTTTATCTGTGCTCCCCAATTAAGTGTTTCATTTAATTACCCTGAGTGATTATACGTCAAATTTATTTCAGCGGTATTGCATAACAAGTATCTTTTAAATTTTTTTTTATGTTTTTTTTTTGCTGCTTTTGAAAAATGGAATGGCTGATTTGCTAAGAATGTGTTTTTCTGTATGAAAAACATGTAAACACATAGTCTAAACTACTTGTCATTAAAAATAATGAAATGGTACTAGCTACTCAGTTAAAATTTGGCATTTGATTGAAATGGTCATATAAAAACTTTGTAAACAATTGTAAATTCATTGTGACGGGTGTTTATCCAATGACAATTTTTGCGGCGCAATGAGCGCTGATTTAATTGTTATTCTTTAGTCTGTAGT
>JXOV01000442.1:18945-36979 GCA_001014945.1 Clogmia albipunctata | reverse complement strand
CAATTTGTGATTAATATTTGTTTAATACATTTACAAATAATATCTCCGGTCTCAACAAGTTGGATAACTGGTGACGTCAACACCATTTGTTCGAATTCAGATGGGCTTTCAAAGATTGGATAGAATACATAAGAATGAATATAAACCGGATCTTTCTAATACAAGTACTCTACTGCTGTTCAAATGGACATATACAAACGAAAGTTATGAAAAGGATGGTCTTCTTCATAGTATGTGTGTTCTGTTTCGGTGGCAAAAACCTGTCAACAAAATAGCCTCTATATTGAATCATTCGCTCAGCAAATAATGATTTATAAAAATGATATTCAATTGTTAATTGTGAAAAGATTGGCACATGAATAGATCGGGCAATGGACAAAATTTTATTGCTTAAACCAATTGGTTAGAGCTAGACCTTCGCTTTGGTGGAAACATCTAAGGGCAATACGCCCAACTGCGGAGGGCAGAGATATGAGGGAGTACAACAGATCTTCAGGTCAAAGTGCGGGATCACCTCAATAGAGATTTATTTTTTAAGCCTGAAATTTATTAAATTTATTAATTTTGACATTGCGCCAAAAAATTTATAAGCTACGGATTTCATGTATAGACTACTAGAACAATGACAAATTACAAACCCAAATCAATGAAAAAGTCACAGTTTTTTATATGAGATTACTTAAAAATTATTAAAAATTAATTTATATTCCTTCAAACAAATAATACAGCTCTGAAAATTTACAATCATTGTTACTAATCGAGATTGTAAGAGAACATGGAATATTCAAATAAAAATAATAATAGGAGTAATTATACGAATGAATTAAAGATACTTTTTATAGATAAGTAAGTTGGTTTTAAGAAAACTTTTGAAAATAATTTGTATACATTTTAAAGACAAATATGTTTTGTATAGAACAGTCTCGATATAAAATAAATCAATATATGGTATATTACTAATCTTAATGTATGGATTGCCAGTTTTTTTTTCATTTTAAAAATTAGTTAAAATTTAATGCAAAATATAATAAGAAGCTTATGGATAACATAAAAACCAATTAATTTCATAAAAGTTACTTATGCATTAAACATAGTTTTATCCTTTTCGCATTAAGTGCAATATTAAAATATCATTAAACTATTGCCAACCCTATTTTACATATGAGGGTGGGCGGCTTAAAGAAATCCAAATAGTATTTCTGTAACACGCCGAATGTATTGTGCTCGAGTCCCAGTTTCGGAATTTTCGAGCCAGGGAAAGTCGAATAAATGACGCTCAATGTGTGGAACAAAACTTTTAATCCACTCCATTTAGTCAGTTATTGTGCAAATCGTCACATAATCACCGGATTAAGGATTGCCATGACGGCAGACGGTCCATCAATAACTTTAAGTCGACTATTCAGTCAGTCGTGTGGAGTGAGTGGATTTCCAGAGTGAAAAATAAGAAAACTTTTCATTCACGAATGAAAGCGAGTAAAATGTATGGAGATAATATGATTTCAAAAGAGGCGAAGAAGAAGAAGACGAAGATTGGCAGAAGAGATTAGCATATGAAGATTTGTCGTAATTATTTCAATTGAGTAGAAAAAGGTTTCGCTCGTGCAAAGCGGAGAGTCAAGTGTTAACAACTATATAAAAGAAAATTGAGAAAGAGAGAGAGAGAGTGGGGGAAAGAGTGAAAAATTTGCACACAAAAGACGTTATCAACAGTTTTCTCTAAACCCATTAAATCAAATCGCACCGGAAATTAATTTATATTTGTCTTATCGTGATCTTTCTGGGGTTTCCTGTCTATAATCCTCTACATCTCTCCCTTGCTCTCTCTCTCACTCTCTCTCCCATGTTGGATTATGCATTGCGGTCGGATAGATCCAGAGATTGGACACACACAAGGGTAATTCCTCACGTCACAGAAGAGCAAAGTATGACCAACGAAGCACAATCCAAAGATAAATTGACCATACTAATAGTAAATAATTACCAAAGGGTGGCAGCGATGGCCACCCTATCAATTCAAATGCGAACACATCGTCACGAGGGATCTAAATAGAGCAATATTGGGAGATTACAAAAAGTTTATGGCTTTTTCTTGTTTATTTAGGATATTAAAATTAGAAACTCAATACATATTGATTGTATACAAATATGAGACAGTGTCCTTAATATTGTCGCTTAAGCTATATTTTAAAATACAAAGACTACATTCTGCTCAATATATAAATCTTCAAAAAATCTTAGTTTTCGAATGGAAACGAGCTTTTCGCCGTATCATTAAAAAAACTAACTACAATCATAAAATTTCGTAAACAAAAATAAGGTCTAAATTAGAAATCCTTTTGAAAGTAAAGTATTCTAAAAATTAAAAAACCATTTTAAAAATAAATTAAGTTTAAAAAAATATGCGTCTGTTAATTTGTTATTTCAAAAATCTATTCATTACACACTTAAAAACATACTTAAAGTCTTAATATATAAAAATGAATCTCTGTTAGTACAAAAGTTCAACCTCCACATTTTTCTGTAAGGCTTCAGAAGGTGTGTGAAAAATAAAATATGAGAATTGGTGTTTTCCACCTGTCAAAACATTCTTCACAAATCAAAACCAATTATCCAAGAGGTTCGACAATGTTGTCTTATTTCATTATTCCATCTCTCAAGTACAATTTTGACTATCTTTGTAAACAAATTCGGACTTAATTCCAATACTTTTGTTTGATTACTTAAATTAAATAAATTAGTCCTGTGCCTTTTTAAATTCATTTCCTACGACTATTTTTCATAATTTTTAAATATCAAGCATTTTTTTTCTTCTAGTCACTATTAAAACATTTGTTCCGGATAATTTACTGTTATTAGTCTAAATATATCCTTTTACGATAGTTGTCGCAAAACGTTTATACATTCAAAAGAAACAATTAACAGTTGTTGACCATTTCGTTTCTTTTTTGTAAAATTCTACAAATATTATCCATTTTTTCAATATGTTAAATCTCAGGCGGTACGACGTTAGCCGGGTCAGCTAGTGTTGACTAACGAGTAATCAAGATGGAAGACTAAATACAAACCATACTAAGGATATAATATTTAATTCAAAACCGGGTGTAAATTAATAAAACCAACTTTATTTATAGATTGTATTTAATTACTAACAAAGACTAATACTTAATCTACCATCCAATACTTATGGCAAATACTGAAGGAAAACAAACCGAGAAATCGAGAGATTCCTATCTAAAGCTGTGAAAATCTTATTGAACTAAACTGTGGCTGGATCGAATTCGGTGCCCCTCAAGAGATTTATTTCTTTTCCACGGCTCACTGGCATTGTCCTTCCTCCAGTATCATTATCGTCATCATTGCTGCCGTCCTCCAGACTTGTTTGTACAATCTCCTTCTTCTTCTTGTTCTTCGCTTTCCGCCCTCGTGACTTTTTTCGGGTTATTCTACTCCTATATGCTTATAAACGATCTCTCTCGGATTTTTATCCATATCTCTCCGTATTTGCCAAACAAATTACAGCCATGGCCAATCACTTCTAAGCCACTAACTTTGTTGTTTTGTTGTTGTTGATTTTTTCGGCCCAAACCAAACAATATCCGTCTCTCGGTTTATCCTATTTGTCCCATTCTGTGGGTAGTCCAAACATGCAAACCTATAATCCGCTCCAACAGCATCAGGCTGCCAAAACATCATCATTTCCAGTTATTTATCCAAGGCTTCCGCAAATATTAAAGTGTTTTGTTAGGAATATCTTTATTATTTTTTATTTACATAATTCTAAAGTAGTAAAAATTCTTATACAAGTAGATAAAAAGTTGTGCACATGTATTTTCAAGAGGGTTTCATGCAAAATTTAATGAAAACAACAGAATATTTAGAAAATATTATCAGGGTATTGTACAACTCTCTTGAACTAATGTAATAGTTAAGCTTTTATATTTTTTCTGTATTTTATTCAAGACATTAATGCCCAGTTGGGTATTTAAGTACACTATCTTTGAATGATAATATATAATAAACCAAAAAATTATTAAATTTACGTGTACTATCTGTTAATTAAATATTCTTTGATTTTTCAAAATATAACTGTTCTGGGCACTGTCAATTAAAATAATAATTGCACCCGTTTATCCAAGATATCATTGATAATCAAAAGAAGCTGGAACTTCAAATTTACATACTATATTAATCTGCGTTATGACCGCTCTACTATAAAGCATTATTTAAACTATCTATTGTGAGGGTAGTTAGAAAAACCGACATATGTTCAGAATCGATAATGAAAGTCTAAAAATCCTGATTTTGAGATTTGAGGAAGTAGTATTAAAAATTGTAGAATTCAATTAAAGTGATGGGTTTCGAAAACTGTACTCTTTTTATATCTCTGGATTCGAATATTGAATTAATAGAACAATTATTAAATTCACAATCGTGTATTATATTTTCTTATATTGCAGGTTTAGTTAACAAACGCCTAGATGTAATTGAACCAAACCATATTTTTAAAAAAATTATTAATCCCTCTTAATGTGTCACACAGAGTTGAACTGCTAACTGATATTCATTCGGCACTAAAGAAAAGTATTAATTTACTCAATTCTGCCTTATGTTTCTTTAAAATCTTAATTCTGTTGATATCTTTTAGTGTGTTTATAGCCTGAATGAATTGGGACCAGCATATATAGAACTTCTAATATTGATTTTACAGAAATAAAACAAAAAGTAATTGTTTTCTAATGTCTTTTTTTAAAATATTATTTAAAAAAAACAATTGAAATTCATTTTTATATTTTATATATATATATTTTATATTTTTATATGGTACAAGCTATCCAACCAGACGCCTTCACAGCAAAATTTACACTTAACTTATTTAAATTTTTGAAATTAAACAAATTATATACAGACTTTTTACAGAAATTATGGATTTTTGTATGAATTTAAATTTAATAAACAAGCTGTTAAATTTAGATCATATATTATTAAATGTTAACTTCTAAACATATACACTTTCAAATAAACCATATTCAAATTAATTAAATTTTTGTACAAATAGCCTCGCTTACACAAAAATAAATTAAGCTTATGAATTTAATTTTACTTTTAACATCTCTGTATCCGTTTAACCAATAATTAATAGGGGATATACAAAAATAGTCATGTTTGAAATTAACCCGTTACACTTTAAACAATTCGTGCAATTTTTTAAAATGAAAATTATCAAGCAATAAAACTCAATCAAAGCTGTATAGAGACAAAGAATCTAAATAAGCTAAATACGTTTAGTCAGATTTAACATGTCTTATGAATCTAAATATTCTACCTTATTAAAAAAAAACCTTTCCTTATTACTACAACAGATATTTCGTTAAAAAATCAATAAATATTCCAAGAAAGCACCAAAAATAGCCTTGATTTAAAATTCAATACATAAAAAACATCAATAAATCTCAAACCAAGAACGTGCTCGCATTTGGAAATGTCTATATTATTGCATTAATCACGCAATTATTATAACGATGTAACTTTCTAAAAACGATTTGTAAATGACAAAAATTTTACAACACCAATAATTATTTATTGCCAAATCATAACAATAAATTGAGTTTTGGCGAGTGTTGCTTAGCAAGAATTTGTGTTTTTGTTTTAATGTGTTGCTAACGACTTGAACTGGATTTGTTCGCAATAAAGCAATGGGTTGTAAATATTGTAACAAAGTTCAATAAATCTGTGCGTGACAATATATCGGCGCCATAAAATTATGACTTTTCCACCCCAAATTCTCATATTTTAGGGTTGATTCTGATCGGAATGATTGCTATCGTAAATTTTATGACTTTATTGAATGTGACAAACTTTAAAATCAATGTCAGAGGGATACGAAATTAAAATATATAAATATAATAAATTTGGGTAGAGTTTTTGTTATATATTTTTTTGAACACATATTAATAAATTAGAAAAAAGTACTTCTTATTAATAATATAACATTAATATAGTTTATTTAAATAACTACTACTAAAATGTCCACTTTCTTAAGTTAGATTTTTGAAAAAATTGATATAAACTAATGGAAAATGAGGAATTCAATATCAACATAATGATGGTTTTTTTTAAATTTAATTTATTTAGCATAAACATTTAAAATATATTCATGGCAACAATTTAAAAAAGCTCCAAAAGCAGTTTTTAAATTTTAAATTTATATTGAATTATTGTGATAATTAATGACGAAGTAAAACCTCTAGAGGCTAATTAGCTTTGCTGCTGTTCATCGTGTTTAGTGGTAAGCGAGTGATCAAATCACCTATCAGCTACATTCCATCATGAAGCAATTTGGTGTTGAAATACCAGGGCAGGTCCATTAACATCTTCATCGTTTTGTTCTGGAGTCGTCGCAGTTTTGATATGTTTGCCTGTGCCATGTTCTCCAGTAGAGGCGCTGCGTACATAAATACTGGTCTGTGGCATGATTTGTATAGTAGGAGTTTATTTTTGGGGTGTAATTTGGATTTTCGGCACAGTAGAGGATATAACTTTCTTATAATCACCTGTGCCTTCAAGATAACGTAGTCTACGTTTTTTGCCATGGTTAAACTTTTCACCAATACTACTCCAAGATATTGTTTAGTGTTTTCCATCTACTTTCACTGCACACACTGCACTTATTAGATGGATGTTCGATGAGCAGCTATAAGTTATTGTTTTATGGTCGAAAATCAAATTAGTGTCTTTAAGTTGCATCTGAAAAGGTCTGTTTTGGAGGAACGAGGTAATATTTTGATAAAAAAAATGATTATATTTTTAGAAAAATATTTTACAAAAATATGTGAGACGATTTGATGATTTAATGGCATCTAGGCAGCAAATACGAATATTGTTACACCCTGTGATGTTTAAATAAATCAGTGTTATTTTAGAACTCGTAGAGTGCGTTTAAATTTTAACTATATGACTTACAGCGAGATCTTCTTACGAGAATGGAATATTAATATGAGATATATTTCTTAGGTAAAATATATGACTAATATCTTTCAGTATCATTTAAATTTTCCATCTGACCATTCCTTAATAATATGGTGGATTTTTTTGTGTAAGTCGTAACAAATACAAGACGGGCTAGCATTATATACCCACTTGAAAAGTTAGTACTTACATCTTTCCTGTTTAGTGCGAAATCTATAAAATAAAAGGTTTCTTTTGCGTTCAAAACCCGGAACTTCCTCCGTAGGATCCTCTATAATAGCACCATTTTTGTTGCTTAAATTTGAAATTATGACACTCAAATTTGCTTTGTCAAAGTCGTTTTTATAGCACAAGTGTTTTATAGAGTTCTTTCAAGCACTTGTGCTTTTTTGTTATTAAAGTGTGAGCTCCGTAACCAATATCCATCAATTTATATGAAAAGTTACTTTGATACTGGAGGTTATACTGTTAAATATAAACGAACTTTGACAAACATTATCCACCACGCTTAGATTTCAGTTATGGATTTTAATATTTGAAAATTCTGTTTCAAATCAACATTATTTTAAGAAATAAAAACATAAACATCATTGAAACTATTATCCAAATATTAGAATTTCTTCCGGAGAAATCCAAATCGATTACCAACAAAGTTTCTCTAAATTCAGTGATCGATGTATATTAATTAATGTTAAGCGAAATTACGAAACAGTTACACAGGTTTTTTTTTTAATCTATTCAAATACAATTATGTTCTATCTTTTTTTTACACATTACGATCGATATATTTTATTAACAAAAAAAAACAGGTATAGTAATTTTATTCATGTGAAACAGAGCAAAATATATTTGTATATCAACGATCCAGCGTAACAACGACGCAAGTGCAAATATGAGAATTTTATAGCAGTGCAAGACAACGAGTAAAAATCGTATAGAATACGTAAGTCTCCGCCGTTTAAACCCGATAAGGCTCCTTTAATAAAGAAACGTTTTAATGTTAAATTAAACATTCTCCTAGTTACAACCAATCATTGATAAAAAGTATTACTTCACTTGTACTCACCAGAGACCAGGATTAATTAAAACAAAGCTTATTTTGCAGACGTTTCCTGTAAATACAATAAAAACAAAAGTGCAATTTTTCTGATATTTTGCGGTACTTAGTGTACCCATGTATTAAAGACATGCTACTGGATGTCATTATGTACATATTTGTATTTTAGAAATTTTTGCTTTTACATCGTTGTTTCTCCGGACTGTCGATATTATTATTATTTTGTTATAATTTTGAAAAATATAATTTTTTAAACTAATTCTAAAAATTAGTTACTAAATTATATGATAATAAAAATTTAAATAAGCAAATTAATTTAATTGTGGTTCCAAATAAAAACAAAAAAGTACCGAAATTCAATAAAATATCAAACATTAAAATAAGATGATTTCATTTAATCGCTTTTCATGTAATTTTATATCCGATTTCATCATTTGCTTTGATTTAAATATTAAATTAAATTAAAAGACAATAATCGAATCCAATTTACGATTTTATTGAAGTTTGGCCACAAAACTGAACATCGAAATCTAAATCAATGATTCGTGAATAAAACTTTTATACTCGTAGTTGCTGGTTCCATGGAGCAATGGTTGAAAAGGGATGCAAATAATTTGCCACAACTTCTCCATTAACTTTTCATTTCACTCGTCTGACACTCCTCAAATATCTCTGGTTTAATATCTAGCCCAGAAATTCGCATATGGCAAATATGTTGCAATATGATGCAAACATAGAAGTTCATATTCATCCAGCACATTGTCCTTAACCATCTCAACAAAAGTTTTCCGCACCAAACATGTGCTTGTCGATTTCTATGAACATTTCCAGCTTAAAAGCTGAAAAGGGAACTGAATTTATAAAATAAAAAGAAAGTAGTTTGTAGTTCAGTCTATATTACGATAATATTGAAATATATTAAAAATAAATAATATCTATTGAGATAATACTTTATTTGAAAATTTAAAACTCATAACTCAATGTTTTAAAGCAAATATATTATAGTTATCCATCCAACTAGATCGATCAGTCAAGGCATTCTCTAGGTGTTTAATTATACTAATCAACTCTGTTTTATGTAACATTATATGCAAATTAATGCTATTTTGTTTCAAAAGCCTTTAAAATTGTTAAATACTTGTGTAATATCTTTAGATATTAGTATTGGGAACGTTAGTGGAATACTTCTCTGTGATCAATTCTCCAAATTAAAATACTTGTATACTATTTACAGGAGGTTCTTTAATGGTTGCAATAATAATAATAATAATGTAATATTTACAAGGGATTTTCTCTTGCGATATATAGAATTATTATCCGTATTTGATTATTTGAATTGATATCGTTAACGGACATATCAACTTGCAATAACAACCTAAGACAATATTCGTGGGTTCGAATGTGCTAAATGTCTGCGTAAAATATCACAAAAATTCTCTCAACACATTCGGTCAAAAAAGTATTCAAATTTTTTTGGATCAAAAGTCTTTATGGGTAGCACACAACAAAGCCAAATTATACGGTAATCATGTTTGGTTATTTATTTATTAAAATTTATAATCTAATGTTTCAAAAAATGAACAGAAACAGAATTAAACAGCTTTAAACACAAATCGGCGAAATTGGTTTTTATAAACCGTAATGACAAAATGGCATACCTGTAAAATCGTTGTAGTTATTGGTATAATTTCGTAAATAAAAACCAAGTTTAAGAACTGTAACAACAATTAACCTACATTCACCTGCACTAAGTCTTGAAAAAAATATCGTTAGAGTATATACGTATAACATTTCTCTTCATTATAAAAAGAAGTGTTAGAAAAATTTTGATTTCGATATCTTCTTGCCTCAAGAACTGACGATGGGTTGAGTGCTTATAATTTCTGGGCATTTTAACTATCTTTGGACAAACTCTGTACGGATAAATTAAATAATTTCAGTATTTGTGCTACAAGGGTGTAAAGTCAATTATTTCTTAACGTAGTTGCAAAATTGAACTCGGAAACGATGAAACACTCGCCTTCGGCTCGAATATTTCAAACTTGTTTCACTCGTTAAAAACAATTGACTTTACACCCTTGTAGCACAAATAACTATTTTCTAATTAAAACAATGGTATTATTTAAATTTATTAAAACTGCATAAATAAACTTTGGATGGTTTTGGAATTTGAATTCTGTTAATTTTCAAGTCTGTTGTAGTCTTCATAATAATTTTCCCCAACTTTTATCAACATATTAGAGGTAAATGAAATTTATTGCAATAACCAAATTGAACTTTAAAGAGGTAATTTTTTTATTTCCCTTAGAAATTGTTTAAACTCACAAAATTGAGAGCCGTTTATAATGAAAGAGACGTTTCCGAAATGCGAAGTAAACATTTTAATTAATATTTAAATAAGGGGTAACCAGTAATTTAAAATTGAAATGGCTTGTAAATTAAATTGTTAATGGCCTTATAAGTTTGGCCATTAAAATTAATTGGGTTGTCTTATCTCTCAAAACGGCTAAAAAGCCAAATTAAAGGCGATGCCCAATGTCCAGCCACTTCCTTTTTAGCCGACCTAATGGATTATGAATCCTGTATGGGTCTCGTTATATTTAACATAAATGTGAGAGATTGGATCTCATTTAATTCAATTTATTTTCCGTCCCCGTTTTTATAAATTGTTGGTAATTTTTGCACGTTTTTGTGCCATTCATTAAGCTTAAGGAAATTATTTTTATCTTGTGAAGGCTTTTTTGAAACCTAGAAGTATAATTTTAAAAAATTACGGTTAAAAATTAAAATATAATGACTTTTGATTACAATCTTTTTGAAAAATAATGGCAATATTATATATAAACTGAATTCAGTTAAGAAAACACAATAATTTAAAATAAATCATTCAGTAGAGGAAATTATCAAATTTTTAGAAGTATGTTACCAATCAATGTTGTTTATTTAATTTTGAAAATAAATATAAAACAATTATGCTCTTCAGAATAAAAGTACAAAAAAATCAAATGTAACTCATTTCTAATAATCTTTAAAAAATTTTCAAATATCTTAAACTGAATAAGTAAAAACCAATTGATATTTACAAATCTTTAAATAAGTGTGTAAATTATTTTTTCTTAATTGCAAAATATTTTAATTTTTCAAAATCTAAATCTGAACGCAATAGTTAAGAGTTACAAGGGTGCAAGATGAGCCGTCTTTTAACCAGGAAACGAGTATGAAATACAAGTCGTTAGGCGAATTTTTCATCGTTTCCGGGTTAAGAAATGAATGATGCACCCTAATAAATCTTTGTGTAATATTTCAAATTAGTAATCACCAATTCAATGAAATTACAATTTTTTGTCAAAATCTCTTCAAATTTATTATTTAAATTTGAAAATTTCGTTGTGTTAATCCCATCTCACTCTAATAAACTTTATCGACTGTAATTTTAAACATAAATATTTTGTTAAAGTATTTCTATCTCTCTCCAATCAATTCAGATTTATTAAAGTGGTGGTTCTCCCTGCAATTTAAATAGAAAAGCATCACACTGTTCTTCACTTGTTCCAAAATTTGAAAAAAACGCTGCGCNTCACTCTAATAAACTTTATCGACTGTAATTTTAAACATAAATATTTTGTTAAAGTATTTCTATCTCTCTCCAATCAATTCAGATTTATTAAAGTGGTGGTTCTCCCTGCAATTTAAATAGAAAAGCATCACACTGTTCTTCACTTGTTCCAAAATTTGAAAAAAACGCTGCGCACGTTTTTATTAGTAATTATCGATTAATTGGTAGTTTTTTAGAATTACACAAAATAGCGTTCAATGCACATGTGAAATATGACTTGTATCAAAATATACTATTTTACACTTTCCTCTAAAATTCACGAAACACTAATTTAGAAAATGTTGGCCATTTTAACGGTCTCCATTTGAACGCTCTTCGGGTGCTATTTGATCGTAATGGTTAGCAATTGAATATCATTTCTATAAATCATTATTGGAAAACCAGTCTGAATTCGAACAAATAGTGTTGACGTCACCAGTTACTCGATTTGTTGAGGCAGGAGATATTATTTTTAAATGTCTTTAAACAAATATTAATCAGAAATTGTTATTATTAGTTGATAATGGCAAATGATTTTTAAAAATAAAAAATCACTGCTTTTACTGGGAATTGAATTTTGTGACGAGACACTTAACCAACTACGCTATCCGGCCTCTTATTTAAAAATTAGGGCTATAATCCCTGATTAGATTCTTCGCCCACTTCACCGATAACCAATTATTTCTGAGTTTATTTTATTTCTTAGAGTTAGGATTTGAAAATTATTTTTAAAAAAATATTATGATTATATTGGTGAGATTAAACAATAAATTTAGATTTAAAAAAATGTTTTTTTTATTTAGAAAAATAACTCAAACATTTCATAAATCAATACAATTGTTACTTTAAAATTTAATAAAAAAACCACCACAAAATAGAAAATTAATAAACCAAACAATAAATTTGTAAATGCACATTAATAAAACAATCTAATTACAATATTAATGGATTTCAATTCCGTGGAAGTGAAACGGTAAGTAATGTTTATCAGAAACACTTTCTTTTATTGAAATTGAATTAACTGGAAAGTGTTTTACTGTGTCTTTTGCTCTACTGAATTAGCATTCTAAAGAGTATTTTAGCTTTATGAGTTTCCATCCGCAGAATCATCAAATAAAAAGCCATAAATGGTTTCAAAAAATTTCGGTTATGCAATTTACTTTGCTAAAAGCATCACTCATCTCTCTAGTCGCTCTTGATTTTTCCACCCTTCTGCGTTTCATTGTCTCCCTCCCCTCCGCAACCCTCTCTTGCTCTTCCCATTTTAGCGCCCTCCATAAAATACTCATAAATTTAATATTTCAGAAATATTGTACGTGCATTTGCGCCAACAAAAAAGGGCCAATCCAGAAATATAATACATAAATAAAATAGACATCAGCATAGAGCAAAACCAGCAGACTTGGCTGGAATTGGCAATACAAAAATGCATTCAAAATCCCTTGTGTACTCTACCCCATTCTTATTTCGCCAATTTTAAATCCACTTGATTTCTGGAAAAATTAAATCAAAACCTACATCGTCAATGCGTCTGAAAGGTGATCAGTAAATGATTTTGTTCGATAAAATTTTATAAAATGTACTAAATCAGACATTTTTTTTAATAAATTACAATTTTTGTATATTTTCAAAGAAAAATTTTCTTAATAAGAGTTAGAAATATAAGATAAATATAATTAATATACAAGATCTACTTATACAGTGTAAGCATGATAAGCCAAGTATTAAAAATACTAGCTGTCCTTTAAAAGACGATATTTAAGGATAATACAATTAGTACAATTTCTTAGAAACAAATTGTGATACTAAATTTTTCATTACATTTTTTCTAATACAATTTTTTAAACAATTTTATATTGAATCATAAGAAGAAAAAATGTGTTGTTTGATACAAATAAAAAATATCCGATACCAACCCTTTGTTAATTTAAATTCTTAATAAAACACAATTACGTGTCGTTTGTTGGCGAATTGGTTCTAGACTGACAATTACCGGTTTGAAAGTCAATCGGTTCAATAATAAATCAATCAATAATATTGTAATAATGTAGAAATGTACTTGTTCATGCGTTTTTAAATATAATTTTTGAACTTTACTACACTAGGGCAAAGTTTAGCATAGTTTAAGTTTGTCGAAATCATTATTTGTGTTACAAGGTTGCAATAAAAGCCGAATTTTAGCAAGGAAATGAGTGTGAAATACGACCCAATAGGTGAGTTTTTCTACGTTTCCAAGTTAAAAACGCCTTAAAGAAGACATGATTTTTGTACTTTCAATATGAACTACTTGCATCCCGACTCAATTTTTCGAAAATCAGGATATATTTCGTATTGTCTAACTACCATCATCAATAGATTGTTTAAATAATGCCCCATATGTGTGCGACTATAACGCTGATCCAGATGAAATGTGTGGTTTTTCGATTTTTCGCAATTTCGAAAGATTGAGTCAAGTACTTGCAAATCTGCTATGGCATAAAATTGTAATCTTTTATGAAACATAATATATTATTTATAAATTTGAAGTTCCAGCGCCTTTTGGTTCCAGAGAGTGTATTTATAACTATCATCTTCAAATTTAGTTATTGAATTAAAATTTGTTATTTTTTAAAGCTACGGTTAAGCGTTTGAATTCCAACTAATATAGTTTGTTTCCTCTTGGCCATCAGGCAAACGCCTATTTTATAGTGGCCTAATACATTTGTTATGTTTTAATTTATACTCAATTTCCATTTAGAGCTCTATCAAACATTACTTTTTACTTACATAAGAGTTAACAAATTTATCACTAATATCTGCGCAATGTGCTCAAAATCGAATAAAAATGGTCAAATTATGTACCAGTGGTTGTCAAAACCATAAAAATTAAATTTTTAAAGCAGAATTTCCAACATAACTACGGTCGCATGACACGGTCTAGATCAATAATCTGTGTAATTTAACGCCAATAATGTCGAACAAATTTTCTTTGACCTTGACACAAATTTGATGGATAGTGTATGACATTTCAAAAGTAAAATTTTTCACTAATGCAATAAAGAGAAATACTACAAAACTTAAATGGATATCGAGAAGCTTATGTTTCTATGCGAGAGAGCAAAACATATTTTTTACCGTTACAACAATCTCTTTTGAAACGGATTTCGTGTACTATTTGACCGTTTTAACGGCCTTGTTTAAAAATTGTTCAATTTTTTTCAAAACAGCGTCGAAATTATGATTTGATTTGATAAGATTATAATTATCTTTCATTCACTAATGAAATATTAATTCAAATTTTCACTAGTGCCATAGGGTGACGCTTTATGAAACTCAAATAGGTGTCGATAGCCTAACTTTCCATATAAAAGTGGAAAAAATTATCCTCGTATCAATAGAATGAAGAATTTTGATAAATAAGGGTCGAATTCGAAAATTTTAGTTGCGTTTATCGTACTTGTCGATAAAAGTTATTTCAAATTTCCCTTACTTTGGCAATTTCATATCCACTTGATTTCTGCCAAAAACTTCGCACAAAAACTGCATCGACAATGCGTCAGAAAGGTAATCATCAATAAACAATTTAATAACGCGATTCTGAAAACCATTAAGGCTGACAAACTGAATTCTGCTGATTGGTAAAATATTTTTTCTGCCGTTGAACGCTATAAATTTTATTGACGAATGAATTTCTACAGGATTTTGTGACGTCAAAAACAATATTAATAAATTATTGATAATAAATTTTGATTGGCAGTTTTGTCCACTTTTTGTGTTTTGTTTTTTTTGGCAAAAACCAAATGTCCGGATCAAGCACATATTGAAATTTATCGTTCTATTTGTCAATGCTTTCGAATAATTGGAGTGCCTCCAAAAACATATTAATGGTTTTAGTGAGGGACTGATCAAATCCGGTTTTCGATTTAAATTTGAACGGAAAAAATAACATATTTCATACATGATATATCAATTAATTAAACACAAATCGCTCATTATAAACTGATTAGTAATGATTAGAAATTAATAAGCAGAAAGTGCAAAATATAACTTTCGCAGTCCTATAATAAATATATTATTTATATTATTTTTTGCTTTTAACAAGTTTCTTCGTCAAAAGACAAGTTTGGTAAGATTTTTTAGAAACCTCAAATTAGTTATGTTCATTTGATCTCATTAACTATTATGTTAATGAGATCATACAGATCATACATTTAGATTCTTTATTAAAAAGTAAATACGTTTGTGTAATTCCGTATCGAAAAGTAGCCTCTTTTAAATGCAAATTGGTTCTGTAACGGTTTACTTTAGAGCACAGAGTGCGGTCATGTTTCAAAATTTTCACACAAATTAGTCACCAATTACATATTGTTGTCATCACCCAATCTCTACAATGTTTTTTTCTTGTTCCACTATTTAAAAAAACCTCTGCGAACGTTTTTATGATTAATTGTCCATTAACTGGTATTTTTTTCGAATTACACAAAATAGCGTTAAAATAAGTTATTACAACACTACTCGCTGCACTCGTCATAATACATGGTTAGCTTGCTGTGATTTTGTGCTACAAAAGTGTAAAATCAGAATTTTTTTAACGAAGGAATAAGTTTGAAATACGAGCCCACAGGTGAGTTTTTCATCGTTTCCGATCAAAGAACAGATTTTACACCAGAGTAGGATATAATTCTTTGGATTGGGATAATTTTATATAAAATACAGTTCAACCCTCTTAATAAGAGAACGGGAGCGGAATGGATCGGCATCATATAAATACAATGGAAATCAATCATTTAATCCAGACGGTTAGTTTATAAAAACATATAGTCGCGGTTTCTACTGTATACTTTGGTTATTGTTTAGTGGGCGAAGTTTTCGCTCGGGGATTATAGCTCTTATTAACATATAAAATAATTGTCCAGTTGTACGGAAACGTGTCATTAGGTGCATGGTGGATAGTCATACGCCCTTCCACGTAATTCGTCTTATCACTTTCTTTCTAATAGCATTACTGACCCTAACTACAAGTAATTGCTCTCAGTATGGAAATTTCCACCTAAATTGACTACTTGAGGTCGTGGGATCGAATCCTGGGTGGACATTTTTTACCGGGACAACAGTTTTTCCATGTGCGTTTATAAATCGATTACAGTTTTTAAAGGAAAATATTTCTGTAATGAATTTACAATTAAAAAATAGTTTAAAATTATAGAAATACTATAAACAAAATAAGTTCAAAATTGGTAAGAAATTCAGGATAATTTCCGAAACGTGAATGTAACATTCTTTTAAAGAATAAACCCGCCGAATTTATTTCAATAACCGCGATAAACCGATGTACCTTTCTATCCATGTAATGTACATATATTTCTGTTTTGGATGGCTTTTGCGCTCAAATTTATACAAAAACACCTGAAATAAAGAGGGGTTGTATAAGAAAAGTATCGCTCGGCTCGGAGTCGAAGCGAAACCAATAAACTGTTTTTCATATTGATCCATTGAATATGATAACATTTCCAACTTTATGCCTTTCTCTTCCAATAACAAAAATTATGACGTCATTTATATGATAAGGAGCACATTGAGTGGATAATAAACGACTGAAATCGGATGGGGCCAATCGGATCCAGATGCGGAATGATTGTATTAGATGTGCTCCTCAATCGACCGATTTTTAAACGGATTATTATTTGTGAATATTTTATAAACAAAAGAGCATATTTCAAATCCCCATATCCTAATGTACATTTGATAACCCCATAAAAATACAAATCAAATATCGGACATGCTTCGAACCCAAAACACCTGCTTAACATTCACTTAGCAAATTTGTGGCCAGAATAATAATTGACTGATTAATGTTTATTTTAAAATGAGATACATCCGGTTTATCTCATTTTTTTATATTTGCATTACAAATGTATTTTTTTTATTATTTTAAATCGAAAAATAGCTTCGAAATATATTAAAATTCATTATATTTGTGAATTAGAATTTTATTTTCTGAGTTTGTATTTTTAAAATTTTTGATGTTTTCCATAAAAATAATTTTTTATTTCGATCGTAATATCAATTTAGTTAATTATACAACAAGGTCGATAAGGTAAGGCATTTTTAAACACAAGGGTTGCTTAAAGCGTTGCGCGTGGAGTAAAGAAGGCTCAAGTGTTTAAAAGGGCTTATCGACTAAGTTTATACAAAATTTTAAGCATTTTTATATAAATTCCCATAAAAATTTTAAAAATACTTCGAATTTCTATGAAAATATATTTTGTCCTGTTGCACACACGCTTTTTATAAAATATATTGATCGTAACGTGGCCGATGTGGTAACGCATCCGGCTGCCTCTTCGGAGCCAAGGGTTCGATTCCTGGGCGGGTAGGGTTGACTGGGTCCTTTTTCAACTGGTCTAGGTGCTATTAATTAACTAATAATACAC
>JXOV01000442.1:0-18785 GCA_001014945.1 Clogmia albipunctata | reverse complement strand
AATACACCGAAAACAAATAGTCACTGAAATGTCGCTAAACCCGTTGGTTGAGGTTGCGACACCCCATGTTCCTTACAGGAATTTAAAAAACGGGAATTTTTTTTAATGTGGGGAAAAACGAACATAATTCTATTTGAATAAATTCAAATAAGCCTATGTAAATGTTTCGCAATTTCGTTTAACTTTATTTCCATTGTTTGTTAATATTTAACAATGAAACCTCCAGCATCAAAGTAGCTTTTCATATAAATTGATGAATTTCGTTTACGGAGGTCACACTTTTATAATAAAAAAAAAACATTAAAATTATTATTACATAGTGGAAAAAGTCATAAACTATCCAAAAAATTTGTCTCAAAGTAAAAATTTGGTCGCCATTGTTGCAATTAAACTACATATTGGTCTCGGCTATGCCATAGGACCGTGATTATGTTAGCAATTAATTAACATTTCTTTAATGTTTCGACGTCATCTGCATATAATTTGGCCGTTATTGTTCGATTTTTGGCACATTTCGTAGATATCAGAGATAAACCCCTTTAACTGTAATGTAAGTAAATTATAGTAATAGCCATATATTGATTGAAATTAAAAAGTAGTATACAATAAATTAAAGAAATCAAATGTTCCACGTCACAATAAAATTGACTTTTACTTTATGACCTAGTAGTAAAGTGGAAAAATATCTATTAGTTTAAATTGCAACCGTTAACGGTAAATTTACAATGTAAGATTTCACATGAAACATTTGTGAAACTTATCAATTTTTTAATTTTTCTTGTAAATAATGAAATTCAATGTGGAATTGTAAAAATTTCAAAGATCATGAGCGGAGTGCAAAAAACGTTATGCCCTGCTCGGGTGTAAAGTCCTGTTTTTTAACTCGGGTCGAATGTTTCACACTCGTTTCACTCGTTAAAAAACAGTTCATGTCAAGTTATTAAAGCACTTGTCTTATTCCTAGGAGGACCCGGGTTCGAATTCCGGTCATAGATTACAGGCTACGCTTACCAAATAATCTCTTTGTCCTTTCTTTTTAATTTCGTATTCTGTGTTTGAAAAAAAATTCTCTCCAATTTCCTAATTTTCCTATATCTTACGTTTATCGTCGGTTTCAATATCCATTGAGTGAACTGGTTGATTGTGGAAGAAAATGGAACAAACCATCTCATAGAAAAAAAATTACACAAACCCAGATTTCAATGTGAAACAATATTGGATAATTGGCAATGAGTAATCACTCATTTCTATTACACAATTATTAACGAAATACAGACAAAGATTGCTTTGAAAGTGCCCTATGTACCCGTGGGTTAGAATGCCAAGGAGCAAAAAATATATTTTTTTTTAAATATTTAAATAGTTCTTAAATTTGTTTTGGTTTTATTACAAAAAACATGAATTGGATTACTAAAAAATATCACGTAGACACAATTAATTATAATCGGACCAGAATCTGGACAGATTGGAAGAGACAAATTTCATAGGGGCTATCCATAATAATTGTTCTCTTTGAAATGATAAGTTAATCAATTAGGTATTCAGCCTGTTTAGGGCAGAGATCTAATAAAAACCAAACTCAGCCACTTACCTAGACAATAATTGGTTTTCTTTTCCCACTACTTTACACTTCTTCTTCTCTTCATTTCGTTTTTGCAGATCGAATATTCGCCAGGGGTGTGTTAATTGACATGGTATGTAATTCATTGCAACAAATCAAATTAAATATTGTGTTCTTAAGTCGGTTGGGGGTAAGAAAAACTAATAAGAAACAATCCGAGAGGGCAAAACTTTGCCATAATATTAATTACCTTTACGGAGAAATCTTAATAGAACAATAATTTGGAACATTTATCTACTGCAACTTTCTAACTGACAAATCGTATTATTAGGTGTTGTAATATGTTTCTGACATTTTTTCATTTCCCTAGATATAGAGAAATCTTTTTTTATAACATTTTTCTGATTACGCAAATATATAATAATAGATTTCAAATGATAACTTGTGACACATGGAAAAAATTATTTGCGTATTACTTTAACAATATTTGAAATTGTTACCATGTAAAATTAAGGATTTATTAAATTTTTCCGATTTAATAAATACATAAAATTTAAATTAGACCTTCAGTTTTAAAATATTTGGTAGCACAAAAGTCATTTTCTGATAATTAAATTAAGACGAAAAATAATCGAAATAAGAGTATAAAAATGTGAACTTCATTTTTCTAATAACCTATTTATGAAAAAGAAATGTAAATTACATATACTATGCAGGTTTTAACAATTTTTTTTAACAATTAATACATATGTGCACCTGTGTGAGGTATAAGACAATGACAAGAAGGACATACTCATACTATTGATAATGTTAAAATACAACAAACAACTAAAATTTTTGTTAATAAATGTGAAACAGAAGTATTAAAATAATTGTACGGTGGACAAATTGTAAGGATTTGAAATATATTAACGATTTTTCTCCTTAATTGAAAACCGTTTCTAGTCTACGTACAACCAAGTGGCTTTTCGTAATTAAAGTTGTCATTTCAACTTTTTTTAAAAATGGCAACTGAGAAGCAAGTCAACAGATCATTGATTGTGATGATGAGAATATTTCGTCCATGATATAGTAAAATTTTTACAATTCTGGGTAGGAGTGATTAGAACTTCTCATTTATTACTTTGTGTGATTCCGTAAAGTTGCTTGTTTTTAACGGAAATTGGTTCTTTCTGCACGGAGTGCTGAAATAATTCAAAATTTGCACGCAAATTGTCACCACTTTAATGAAATTATATATTGTTGTCAAACCATTTCGTTGTAAGTATTGTAGATTTTTAAATTTTAAAATTTTCATGTATTAAGAATTAAAATATGTCTTCTTACAATAAATGAGATTAGTGGAAGATGAACGCGGAATTGAAAAGATAGTCTTTACCATTGAGTTGATTTGATTAAAATTATAAATGAAATTAAATTAAAAGGAGTTGTAAATAATTAGTTTTATTTCATAGGAAAAATCACAAATAAATACGTTAACATTATCTATAATTCAAGTTTAATCTTTACCTTATTTATTGACTATCTACAATGTAACACTCAATGTATGTCCTTATTCTTTGTAAGACCTTTACTGCCCTTGTGAGCGGTTGTAAATGGCGGGTCATTTGCACATATGTGCACAGTGTGTTAAGGTTATAACTCATTCATGAGTCGTTTGGTTTAATCTTTCATACATACATGTAATAAAACTTTGGATTGACAAGTTTTTCCCTTCCAATTAATATTTACACATAACCAAAGAACGGTATGAGCCAATGCGTCAAGAAAAATGCCTCGGCACATATTCCGCTGGTCATTGCAAACTAACTCCCATTTGAAGATCCTCCTCGACAGCATCCAACCAACGCCTTCGTGGTCGTCCTCTTTTACTTTTACCTTCCGAAATGGTGTCAAAAATGTTCCATAGGGTTTGATTTTCTATCATTTTCAGGACACATAACAAATACCATTACTATAATAACTTTCAACAGTTTCAGTTTTTTAGTAGCTAAAATTTGTAATTCAAATAAAATACTATACTAATGTCATTCCTGCACAACATTAGTTATTCAATTAAATTTGCTTTTTTTAGTTATTTTTTGTTACAAATTTCAGTTTTTCACATTTTATGTTTTATATTTAAATCTGCTATTAATTATACAAAATGTGAATTGAATTTTTGTTTTGTAATTTTATTTCAATGATATATTATACGAAGCAAAATTCTTATTCTGACCCCTAATAAATAATTTGGTCATGAGATAACAATATTAAATTACAGATTTGTCACTTGGGTGTTCTAATTAAACAAGTTCATTTTGATGCTCATCTATGTCTCTTTATCTCTCTCTCTTCTTCTCCCATTTCTATTCAGAAAATCGCCGAGATTTGGAGCGGTCAGCTTCCGTTTAATTAATTCTTTAATTCGCCTGCCATTTGTTTTCCATATCAGTTCTCCAGTGTCTCTGGCCCTTAAGATAATGCCACTCTGATTATATGAAAACCTTCATCCTTCAGCTACCACCACTTTTGCAGACAGATAACGAAAGCAGGAGAGATAAAGAGGGAGAGGGGAACGTAGAGAACGAACGGTTCCATAAGAAGGGGTTAAATAGGATTCACTCGAGTTTCTTGGATAGTTCAAATGCTTTCAGAAATTCAATTAGCTTTAATTAAACAATACAAGATAAAAGCAAATGAACATCAGCTTCTAAAGCATTGTTTGCAATGTTTGTCTACTCTTCTCTTCTTCTTTTGATGTGTACATTTTAAATACACATGTACATAGGGCTTTGACAAACACATCACACAGCTATCTGCATCAATTTATGCATGTCATCCACAGAGATGACCATAATTTCACTTTAAATTAAACTAACTAGTTTTCCATTCTCTTTTTATAGAATGTTAACCCAACGTCAGATTCATCTTCAAATTTAATTATAATTAATAACGTTATCTAATTATTCTTCCATCTAATTTATTCAAATTTTAATTTATATTGAGTTGAGTTCACAACTTTGTATTTGTATTTGTGCTTGTATTCTTCTTTTAGAAATTGTTTGAGAAATTATAGAAAAAGAAAAATTAATTTCAAGAGCTAAAAAGATAGTTTCAGATCATAAATTAATTTCAAGGGAATGCATAGTCAATGAATAATCAAAAAACTTACTAATTAACAATCAGAAATTTAAAAAAGAAAAACGTGGGTTTTTATTGATTACATACATTTATCCCAAAAATATATTTTTATTAATTTAGGAAAAGAATAATATAGCATAAACATTTTTGATATGATAATAATCTATATTAATCAGGCTTCAAAGTTAAAAGCATTACAATTTGCCACACGTGTCATTTTAATATTTACAGCCCTTTGTCAAAAAAATATGGCGTCTCTCCCAAGTTTACTCTTTATTAAAATAAAGTTCTTGCTGATACAGTAGAAGGCCGATAATTCCGCACGTGCGGGACCGGCTCGATGTCCGACTACCGAATGTTCCGATCTGTCGGACGGTAATTATTAAAACAAATAAGTTAATAATTGAACTAAAATATAGTATGTAAATACATACAACAAAACTTATATTACACTTCATATAATTTATGTACATGCAAAACATATTTCTGAAAAACAGTATAGAACACCATCGATACGCATTATTAAACACTCGGGCCTTCTTTAAGGCACTCACTACGCTCGTGGCAACAACCCTTGTGTTTAATAATGCCTTATCTTATCGACCTTATTGTATAAATAACTATTGTAATTCTGTAGCTTCAGCCCAGCTGATTTTTCCATTTTCTTCTGTTCTAGCATCTGAGTCACCTTCTTCAACATTTTGAGCAGGCTGAGAGTTTACTTAAATGTTGATAATGTCCTCATCGGCTGGTTAGTTCTCAAGAATTAACTAATTTGCTTCAAAAGCACACTTTTAAAGAAAACCAAAAATTTTACAATTTTCCAGAGCAATACTGGACTATCGGGCATTCCGAACTATTGTATGTCGGACTCATGGACTCATACTGAGGTAATAATTGTCAAAATGTAATTTTTGTAAAAACACAAATCCATAAGAATTACCTTAAATGAAATACTTAAACCGCATAGTCTAATGACTCACAGAGGTCAATTATTTAGGCCGGGATGGTATAATCGTCTCAATAGTATTGGGAAACACAATTTACCTAGGTTTGACTCCAGATTAAATCATGATTTTTTACAATTGAAATTGAAATTTTAATCTTTGTAAATACTTTTAAAGAAATAATATCAACGGCTAAAGAACAACTGTAATTGTCAATTATAATTATTCGACATATTCTGTTTGTATAGGGCTCATTGGCAGATTATGCTTCTAGTATTTGTGGCTATCATTGAATAATGGATATTAAAATAGGTTCAAATAATGGGTTAAGTACTGTAATTATTGCAATTTTTCTTTGTTTTAAAAGGTTTAAACGATGTTAAGTTTTAATAAACTATTCCCACGACATTCACGACGGAACTAGGGGTAGTCTCAACCTCATCCAACGGGTGTTAGACTTTACGTGACTGTTTGTTTTTCAGTGTATTAGTAGTCAGTTAATAGCACCTAGACCGGTTGTAAACGGATCCAGTCAATCCGCCCATTTCATTTATTTGTTTGCGCCATTACTTATTTTTATAATTCACTATGAATATTATTTCGCAATGTTACTGATATACCCAAATGGAAACTTTTTCGCTTTAGAAAAATATCCGCCCGGGATTTGATCCCACGACCTCGAGGAGGATGTCCAGGGTGCTAACTAAATTTTAATACAAACATATTATATAATTCATATATGACTAGAGATGATTAAATTGTTTAAAATATCGTTCCTAAACACATACGAATTTAAATTAAATAGAACTATATTAAAATATAATACATAAAACTAATTTTTGAGGTATACACTCATTACCTATATAAAAGCTTTTGCCATAAATTATTGTTCAGAAATGCACAAAAAAGTGAAAAGCACCCAACAAATTATCTCTCGAGCAAAATCAAATGTTGAACAATGGGAGTACGAGAAAAGTAAGTAGCAAAAACGAGCCACCCAAAATTCAGCACAATTTTCAACTGCAAATAATTTGTTAATTACACAAAAGTTTTTCGTTTGCCGGGATTTCAGCTGAGAAATCACAGAATTATTATGCACCATGTACCATTTATAAATTATGAACGCTCCTTAGTTTGGCCAACACACACTCGACACCCCACCAGCAGTCCTCGCTAAATACTCCCTTTATGCTCCTGCAAATTTCTATAATTCACACATGCTTTCCCTATTGAAATATTCAATGCTAAACAACACAATTCAGCTACGGAATTTCCACTGAACTACAATTGAACACTTTTCTTCTTTTCGTGATTTTGTATCTTGTTTGAAACGTACAACAATGTCTATATAAACTAAATACAAAATTGAAAAAGGTATCATTTTCCTGTTTTCATTTTCATGAAAAACAAATATTTTAAGATAAATAAAACAGACTCTTTCGATGAATAACAGAAAGACGTTGAAAATCTGACAAAATATTAATAAGACAGTTGTTAAAGTAAATATTTTTAAAAAAGTCTTAATTGAAACAAATTAATTTCATTTTTCTGAATTGGGTGGTTAAAATATTACCGTCGACTCTCGATAATTCATTTCAAGCCTTCCAAAATTCGAAGGTCTCAATAATTCTTACCTCTCTTAACTTTTAGCTTCTTACAAAACCTCTTAATATTTCTAACTAAATCCATACAATTTTGTGCTTTGGTTAATTCAAACAAAAAAAACCTTTGTTATTTACCATTACCACGTAGTAATTCGAACTCTTCGGAGTCATACAATCGACAATTTGAAGTTGCAAATTTGTTGTTGCAGAATTTCAGCCGCCGTTTCTCTTAAAAAAATTACTGAGCAGTCTGATCAGTACCAATAAAACCACTTGATAATTCGAAGTATTTTAAGGGTCCTTTAGAGGTTCGTATTATTGACAGTCAACTGTTTATAAAACAGAGTCACCGTATCTGAAAGAACACATAAAAATTATTGAAATTGATTACTAGCTAAGGTATCATTTATAACATTTTTTCACAGTTATTTTAAATAGTTAAAAGAGCCGTTTTAAACGAGAAAATGAGTGTAAAATATGAGCCGTTTAGCGTGTTCTTCATCGCTTCCGAGTTCAAAAACGGATTTTACACCCGCGCAAGACATAATTAGTTTTGTATTTTGCTTAGTTCACGCAAAACTAATTTTAAAAAATTTGGCAGTTATAACGATCTTAGTTGAATAGTTTTCTGGTGCTATTTTACCATTATACCGATTCAAATTAAAAACTGTACAGTTCTTTTGTCCTCCAAATGGTGCCGAAATGTATTCGTAGATTATAGCTTTCTTATTTTCACTAATACATTAAAAATAGAAAATTTTCACTAGTGAGAAAAAGTAACACATCATGAAACTCAAATCAATGTCGAAAAGTTAACTTTACCATACGAAACCACAAACAAATTTATTCAGTATTTAATATAAAATTTTGTAACAAAATCATATTGTAATGAAATTGATATTCTTTATTACTTCACACTCTCCTAAAATATGATGTAAATTTAAAAAACCGCGTTATTTATCATAAAAAAAAAGTCAGATATAAATTTGATTCATCTTTTGCACAAAAGTACTGCAAATGAGTTGTGCCCGAAATGTCTGAAAGGGGCAACTTGCGGAGCCATTAATATGTTTTAATTAAATTTTTATTTATTTCGCAACGTTTAATTTAATAATGGCATCCATTATGAGTGAGTGCAGCTCGAAAATTCAATGTGGCATAGTAAAAGCTCCATTAAACGGAAAACTGAACGCAATGGCACAATATAATAGCCCCAACTAGATTCCCCTTGATTCGCCAACATCACGTTTACCAACTCGTATTCCAATTGCTGATTACGTGCCAACCGAATAATGCCCAACTAATCCAAGAACTAGTTTGTGCCAAGGTTCGGAGCAAACTTTTCGCCCAATGTCAGACTTTTATCGTTCTCCATTTAATTTGCACAAGTGAGAACTCATTTGTATGAAATTAATTATTCAATTGGTCTATCTTGATTTATTATTGGCCTTTGCTCGTGTTACCACTTTTTCTTTTATTTTGGCTAGTTACTCGGGTTCTAATGAAATTATCTGATTAATATAACAAACTCGTCTAATATGGACTATCTTTAAAAAATTAAATTTAAATAAAATTAATAAGAAATTTTAAATAATAATTATTTAAACAGCTAAGTCGATAACATAAGGCATTATATAAATATCAAAACGTAGCGAGCGCTTTAAAGTAGGTCAGAGTGATTAATATTGCTTTGTGCAATTATATATCGAAAAGAAGACTTTTCTTAACGCAAATTGGTTCTGTAACGGTTTACTTTTCTGCACAAAGAGCTGAAATAATTCAAAAATTGCACGCAAATTATCACCAATTTAATGATAACATTTATTGTTGTCTTAACCAAATTAATTATTTAAATTTGAAAAAACCGCTGCGAATGTTTTTATTATTTATTATTGATTAAATGATATTTATTTCAGAATTACAACAAATAGCGTTCGATGCACGTGTAAAATCGGTTATTACATCACTCATTTACCTATTTTAACTCGTTGTGCTAGTTAAAATACATGGAAAATTCGTGATCTAATAACCTCTCACCACTTGTATTTCGAACCTGTTTTATACAAAATAAAACTTTATTAAAATAAATAATCTTACGTCTTCTATCCCTCTCATGTACATAGTTTAATGATCCGATATTATTATTATTTAATAATTGTATTAAATTTTTAAAAATTAATACATTCTGTTGTCACCAAATAACAGGAAAAACATATTTTTCCGCCTATTATCTCTATCATATCTATTTCCTGCGATTATCATATAAACAATACGGTTGATTTTAAAATTACAAAAAACTTTACTTGAAAAAATTAATTTCCAGCAATAATTTTTTCTACTTTGAAGCGTGTAAATTCTCTGTAAGTATATTGCAATCCATATTTTCTAAATTTTAGTACAAAAAAATGTGTTCAAAACAGAGCGATTTTTCAACAAATCTAAAAGTGAAGTTTGTTAACAAAATTCTGTTGACAAAATTTATTACAAAAAAGCTAAATTCTATTACTAAAAAAATAAAGACTTTTATTATTAGTTAAGATTTTAGACATTTGTTTGTCCAGGCCAATTTTGCAGTAGCAAAGTAGTAGTAGTTCTTTCGATACATTGTGGTTCGTTTATCGAGGTGAATGGCATTCTATCCGGAAGTTGGAGGTACCCGCGAATTCTTTATATCACGATATCAGATATAGGTGTTCCAGTAAAAGCACTAGTGCTAACGTCTTTAATAAAACAAATTTTAGTGCTAAAATAATAATTTAATTAATATAAGTCAATTTCAAATATACATATTTTAATTTTATGGTGGAAATTTGTCAAAATAACTCACTCAAAGTCGCTGAATATAGTAAGTCATGCAGATTATTGTTGTTGTGATACGTCATCGCCCATCTGTCAAGCTTTATTTTGGTTTTTGCTAGTAAGTTTGATTCAAGAAAATTAGTTAAATTGAGTGAAACAAGACTTTTAAAGTTATTAAATATCTTAGATAATATTATGCTAAAATGTGGTAATAATCGCAAAAATCTACTGGAGTTATTATCTTCGATTGTCCATAAATAAAAATATAATGTAAATCTCTTAAAGTAAAAAGTACAATCAAGAAAATCAAAGCATTCTTACTATCGGGCTACTTAACGTTATAATTATAATTTTTAGTTATAATTATAAGTACAAATATTTTGTATTTACATGTCCAAATAAACACTATGAAATTAAGTAAGACTCAGCAGAGAAAATATCGGATACTTAAGTATAAATATTTTTTAATATATATTATTTATAAAAAAAAAATAACAATTTTATTATCTATTTCTTACACCATGCTTAATTATTTGGTAAGTAATATTTTCTTTAACACGTACTTTAAAACTAAAGTTATCCAGCTGCTCCAATTGTTGTATAGCCATGTGTATTATTTGTTGTACATTTAATTTCATACTTTAACTTCCCTTATTTAAATAAAATTTATTTGGAAAGTGTTTTGCCAGAAATAAATAGATTTAACAATACAAAATTCTTTCATATTGATTATTAATAGTTAATTATTTTATTGTAAAAACCATTAAAAAATTCAATTATATTATGATCAAATTATTGGACATTTATCTTTAATTAAGTGTATGTAAAGCACTCATTTCAACCTTAAAAATAACAGTAAAATTGTGGTCGTGCCTTTTAATTAAAAATGAGTCCAACCAACCCTAATTATAATAACATGTGTTTAATTTAATACTGCTGCATATTATTTTCGACATAATTTCCGATGTCATATTGATTCATTCGGTAAATAAAATTGATGTATAATATTTGTCAAAAAATAAATTATGCGTCTCTGGCAGACGCCTATGGCATAAAATTAAGGATAAAACAAAATCGTTTCGGAATACATTATGCGTCAAATAAATAACGCTTTTATTAATGGAAATGATTGGCACTTTTGCACAGAATAGGCTGAGAGAAAACAAATATTAAAATTTATTGCTAGTCCTATTCAAGACATCTTCTTCTCTTTGTAATACAATCTCTGATGAGGAGAGATTGAAACGAAATCTAAGTATGCATTCCCTATTTGACAGTAAAATACTTTTGTTTATAAAAAAAACAAAATAATTTTTAATTCAATTTGATAAAAAATTAATTTAGAAGTTATTTCTAATAATTTGTTAATTTTTAAGTTAACCCTGTAATGCTTAAATTTTCTATTGAATTGAGAAAATTACCATAGATACCGATAATTTTCAGAACCACGAAACCGAAGAAAATACTTAAGAAATGCAATCATTGTATATTTTCCAGCTTATCATAGTTAGCGGGCCTTTAGTCACGATCAGGGCTGATGGACATACATTTTTCCAACCAGACGCCTTCAACACAAAATCTTCACTATTTAATTATCGGTAAATAAGGAGTTATGATTTTCTTTTTGCACTCCCGTATCGAAACATACGATTTTCGATATCCATTTGAGTTTCGTAATATTTCACTTTATGGCACACAGTGAAAATTTTGAATTTTTGTTTCACTAGTGAAAAAAATATGTCATAAACTATCCAACAAATTTGCCTCAAAGTCATAATATGGTCCCCATTGTTGCCCTTTAATTACACAAAATATTGGTCTCGTGCTCGACTATGCCATATGACCGTGCCTATATTTCAAATTGATTAACGTTTCCTCTTTTAAAAATTAAAATATTTACCGTTTAACAGCATTTAAATTTGCATATAATTTGGATATATTCACACTCGTTAAACAACAGTTGAATTTACACCCTTATAGCACAAACAACTATTTTAGCTTTGGATTTTAATTGTATATATTTTAAAATTTTAATATTTTTTTTTAAAAAAAAAGTACTTTTAAGAAAATAATTAAATTTATGCTTACTCCTTTAATTCACTGTTTCAATCGCAATTTATCGAATAATTTTGAAGATATTTTAAAAACACAAAGTGGATATGATTGAAAGTTTCAATCACATCCACTTTGTGTTTTATGTTTCAATTTGAAACATAGTCTCTTAAACAAATTCCAGTATAAATGTTTAAAAAGAATGCTTTTGTCTATTACTATACATATTGTCAAAGATAGCGATCCTAAAGTCCCGCTTGGGAATTTAAGTGCTAAATTTTTAAAAACAAACAGTGTTGTTCTAATACTTATAGCCAATTAAAAGAATTAAATACGACTTTTTCAAAATAAACAATATTAATATAGGAATATTGCTTAGTTTTTTATAACTTATGTAATTTAAATAATTTAATAAAATAAAATACAAAAAACATAAACGATTCTGTGATAAGGTCTTTTATGGTCTTTTATGTTATCGAATACAACATCAAGTTTTAATTGAATTGAAAATTTATAAAAGTGCTAAAAATGCTAGTTTCTCTACAAAATGGAAAAATGTTTTATTTGCATTTCAAACGCAGTAGTTTGGTTAGAAAATGGCAAAGAGAGCGGCCTTCTTCGATAGGCTTTCGACACTTAATCCAATTATCGGCTGTCATAATGAGATTATCGCTTCAGAAACACAACCGGTTCACTTCGATTAGTTATCCAGACCATAATTTTGCTTCAAATTCTATTTGCTGTGACAGGGGATCATCGGAAGGGGATCACCAGTTCAGTTCAGCGCAACGTCTTGTCTTTTATCTCAGTCCAGGCATTTCATATCCTTCCAGAGAACGCTCTTCACATAACTCATTTAACGGAATCCAATTATAAACGGATTGAAATAATTAAACTAATCCATTAACTCGGGCTACTTCAGTGTGACGGTAATTCTTTCCTTAATCCGATTAGCTGCAGCAATATTATCGAGTAATTATTTGCGCAGTATATAAAGATGCCTAATTGGATCAAGATAATAACTAATAGGCATTTTGCAATTGAGCCATGATAACAAAATAATCGATTGGCGATTGAAGTTTTCAAGGACGGTATTGCTATTTATTTAACAAGGTCAAAAAACAATACGAACATTAATGTTCTTTAATATCACATCGTTAGTTAACGTTTATATTTTTATGCATTTTTGTAGCTTAAAATTGATATTATGACACTCAAATTTGTTCTGTCAAAGTCGTTATAATGGCAATAGTGCTTTAAAGAATTCTTTAAAGCCCACGTGCTTTTTCTTTATTATTAATGTGTGACCTCCGTGAAAGAAATCAATCAAACTTATATGTACGTCAGTTTTACTATGTAGGGTTTAACTGTATTTGCGGATGTATGTGCGTGTTTTTGACTGTTTTATCGGATGGTTTAATTTTAAATTAATACAAATTAGTAATAAATGAACTGTTTACGGTCCTTTTTAATTTATTAACGGATAATATTTCCTATGTGAAAGAAAGAGATGCAAGATATTGCTTTCTACATTTTTAGGACAATGAATGTTTTTATTAATTTTTGTGTTAATTTATTAAAAAATCATAAAATTTTGTATAAAACACGGTCGATAAGCATTATAAAACACTCGGGCTTTCTTTATGGCACTCGCTACGCTCGTTGTTGTATAAATAACTATTATACAATTCTGTTGAAAAATGTTTACATTTTAGTAGACAACTGTTTTTAATCGTACAGTGTTGAATAAAGTATAATTCAATACCCGCAGACAATTACAAATCGTGTAAATACACAAAATTAGTATTTTGTACCAAAATACAACTACCAAAAATTATTATTTTTAATCTAGTAGCCAAGAAGGAAAATACATTTTGACGTTTTTCACGTCTCTATAATAAATTAGGCCATGATTTATTAATCAATTTAAATTTTTCTACATTATATGCCAAAAATTAAAGTTCTTCTTAAATGTTGATTATGGATTTTAAATGTGGTTTAAATTGTGAGTGCTATAATGTGTTTAGACCTTAATTTAGAACTGGGTTGGCTTCTTATTCTTTACTTCATATTTAATAATAGCTAAAAAAATATGCGAATTGTATCAAATCATGTAAAAAACTGGCTGGAAAAACACATAATTAAATACTCGTACCTATAAGAACTCTACTCGAATTTAATTATGGTTCATTTTTCCCACACGTTGTTTAAATAACTATAATAATTTACTCGTGTTTTATTCAGCTGTAAATTATTTATAATAGTAATTTGAACAACGGATCAATTAGGTGTGCAGTTTGGGTGACGGTTTGAGTTTTTTCAAACGGAACTTTAAATTATTCGTGATGAATGTATTTTTGACAAATATTAAATTTTTTTGAATGTACAGTTAGAAAAAAGTGTTGTACATGGTTTAAAATAAAAGGAACTCGATTTAATTTAGTTATTTTATTCGAAAATTGAAAACAAAGAATTTTTATCTGCCTTTGTCTTACTGAAAACAAAAATTTTACATCGCCTGCTGGAACGACAGTTACGAAGATAAATAGTTTTTCACCNTGTTGTACATGGTTTAAAATAAAAGGAACTCGATTTAATTTAGTTATTTTATTCGAAAATTGAAAACAAAGAATTTTTATCTGCCTTTGTCTTACTGAAAACAAAAATTTTACATCGCCTGCTGGAACGACAGTTACGAAGATAAATAGTTTTTCACCAAGACTGGAGAATATCTGACTGCTCAACCCAGGATCTCGTTACATTTATTCAGACCCCACTTAAATTGGAATGGTGGGGGCCGACGGATCTGGAAAGCATTGGTATCTAGCTCAGGAGTGAATTCCTTGCCTACTTGTAATAGTTATCGAAGTTAAGTAATAATTTATTTATAATTGTTAAGTAATTACTAATTTTAGTTTTGTCAAATACTGCCAAATATATTGTGTAATTTTAACTAATAAAAAGGGCTAAAAACATACAAAAATTAGAAATCAAAGTTTTACCATAATATCCTCAACTAACCCGAACCTCCTTCCTTATACCATCATTTACTGATTTTATTCATACTTACTTACTGTTCAAATTACTAACATTAAACCTCTCCTGAAAAGTGGCTAGGCCTATACTGCCCTAGTGTGTGGTGCCGAATGGCGGGCCTAATAAACACTTTTGTCACATAATTAAAAACATAAAAATAATTTTTGACTATTACTATACATGATATATAACAATAGGGCTAGAAATTGTGATAGGAAGGTAGAGTTAGGGCAATTTACTTGGAGGCACGTATGGCCGTCAACCATACACCTAATGACACGTTTTCGTGCATCTAGACAATTATTTTATTCAGTTATTTTAAATCTGAATAACAGCTATAATCCCCGAGCGGGTTCTTCGCTCACAAACCAATAACCAATTTTTATAAATAAGTAGGTATTTCAATAGTCAATTAAATGTCTGAAAGATATTGTTTTCATTCTTAACCATATGGTTCATGACTTAACAAAATATTTAAATACATGTTTAAATAGACCATAATTAAACGCGAGTAAAATCCTTAAAGATAAGAGTGGTTAATTATGTGTTTTATAACTATGTAGTTCTTTACAATAAGGATATTGTTTTGCTATTTATTCAAGAAATATGACTTAAAGAGGTAAAATGATTTAATTTTTCAGTATATCACGGAAATACAGCTTAAAACATTGTATCGCTATTCTGTTCTTGTAACTGCACTCATCATTAAAACCATATTTAGAAACCAGTACCATCATGTAAGAATACTTCACCTTTGTACGTTTTATAGAAAAACAAATATATGCCATGGGAAAAGAAGGCTATGTTTAGAGGCCAAAACGCATAAAAACTTATTTTTTCCAAATGCAATTACGATCTAAAAATATCATTTTGTGAGTACAGCATGCTAAATTCATACAAAAGCTGTCTGTTTTACTACGTCTTACTGGCCTAACCATCTGTTCGTTTTAAATGTATTGGCTCACTTTGACAAGCGAATTAAATTTAAAATGGAAATTTTTTCTTTAAAATTCGTTTTAAACAGGGTCTGGAAGATGCGTCATCAATAAAATAATGGCAGTTATCAGATTTTATAGTGAACTTTCTTAAAATTTGAGTTTTAACAAAATTTTAATTTAAATCCATTTATTTGCATTGGTTTCGTGCACAAATATAATTTTAATATTTCGACAGGGCTTAGAACTATTGTCTACTCAAAAATAACAATTTTTCAATAGAATATAAAATACTATATTATGTATCAGAGCAAGACTGTTTACGTCAATAACCAGCTTGATTTTAAGACTTTTATCAACA
The DNA here is from genome assembly GCA_001014945.1 of Clogmia albipunctata. Lineage (NCBI taxonomy): Eukaryota > Metazoa > Arthropoda > Insecta > Diptera > Psychodidae > Clogmia > Clogmia albipunctata. The sequence continues at coordinate 2,367 of JXOV01000442.1, read as the reverse complement.
ACAAAAATTTTATAGTTTATTTATACAACATGGTCGATAAGATAAGTCATAATTAAAGAAGGCCCAAGTGATTAATAATGCTTATCGACGGTGTTTTATACAACATTTTATGCATTTTTAAATAAATTAACATAAAAATCTTAAAAATTCTTCAAATTTCTGTAAAAATACATGGTGCGGCCTCTATGATAAACCACAAGTAAACGTAGTTCATGGGTTCTCCGATATGTGGATTATTTTTTAAAAACACTAACAAAACACATTTAAACCACGCCAAACGGAACTGGCGTACATATAAAATTGATGTATTTATTTAACTGAGGTCACACTTTTTTTAATCTTGTTAGAGTTTGTAAGAAGAATTTAAAAAAAAATATTCTAAATATAAAAATTATAAAAGGAAACGCAACCGACCGATAAGCAATATACATAAGCAAATACATTTGTTTTATAAATTGCTATAAGCATATTTATAAAAGAAATCTTTAGTTTAAATATAAATATAATGAAATATTGAATTACGTGTATTTTTTACAGATACTCGTAGATCCTTGTATAAAATTAATCTGTTTATATTCCTTTTATTATTTTATAATTCCAAAGCCGACAACTATTTAATTAAAAAATAGCACAATAATCTAAAATAGAAGTAGAACTCAAGTTCTCAGGAAAAGAATCTACCTAAAACTTTTTTAATAAAAGTCTTAAAGTCTTTTTTGCCGTTTCTCCAACCTTATTAAAACCAGAACTTGAAGGTGATGCAAAAAGAGCGGAGGAACAAATCAATTGGCAATTTTTAATCGAATTTTTTGCAGGTATTTTTCGTCGTGATTAGCAACACGTGTCAGTGTTCTGAAAAGGATTTTTTCGTCCCGTCCACGTAGCGATGTGGCAGAGCTCCGGGACTTGGTCAAGCGAAAATGAATTCGAATTTCCCTGCTGATTAAATTCCAAGACTTAAATTTACAAAGTCATTTTTCGTTCTATAAATAAAATGTTATCTCTTCTGCTTTCTCCAATTTCAGTCTTACCCCCTTGTAGGATGGTATTTAGATTTGAAAATACGTTATATGTTTTCTTTTGTATATTTTCAATAATAAAAAGCGACACCGTCTTTGAAGGATTTCTTTTATTCCATTTCTAATAAGAAAATTAAAAAGAAATGAAAATAGTACCATTCCCACTTCGCTTATGATCAACACTTTAGTAAGCTTATTATTTTCGAGGATAAAAAACATTAATATTATTTTGTGCTTTGACATTTGGAATAAAATCTGGGCTCGTATTGTGTGACTTTGTCATTTTCGAACTAATGTTTTAGGTCCATGTTTTTATTAAATTGAACCGATTCCAACCGATTTACTAAATTTTTACCCTGTAATGCCCAAAATTACCATAAATAAAGATAATTTTCAAAAGCAAGATTACGAACGAAAAAAATGCAATAATTGTAGATTTTAAATCTTCTCAATGTTAGCGGACCTTTAACATTTACAGGTCTTACGGTCTTCTAATTTTCCCAACCAAACGCTTTCACCAAAAAATTTACACTCAACATAATTGAATAAGTTTGATTGCAAATTGTTTTATTTAAAAATACGTATGTATAAATGTATAGATATTATATTAATTGACCATCTCGTAATCTAGATATAAATTAATTTAAATTATCTATAATTTTTGTATATTTTATTAACTTTTTTGGTGAGGGTGTCTGGTTGGGAAAAATAGTGAATGCCTAAAGGCCCGCTATCTTTGGGAAGCTCTTAAATTTACAAAGATAACTTGTTTATAAATATTTTTTTTTAAATATAAATTAGAATTATGAAATAACTTTTTAAGTTTCAAATTATTATTGTATTACGGGAAAGACTTCTCACGGGAATACGTTACCTTTTTCAGTCACCGATTTTCTCAATCCCGATGAAAGAGAAATCTTAATTGGTTTCTGAAAAAGGATTTAATCAATTTAGTCAAAAGTTCTCTGTGTGTGTGTGTGTTCGTGCAAATTACACTCGATACGGACAGTCGGATGTTAATTTATTTACGGCTGAGAGTAGACTGAAGAATAACAGTTAAATCAGCGCTCATTGCGCTTTGCAAAAAATGAAAGATGCTTATTCGACGCATTCTCAGTCGAGGAGTCTGAAGAGAAACAACGGGGGTCGAATAGAGTCGGGAAGAAGTCGCCGCAAAAACTTTCATTGGAGATGCGCCGTCACAATATATTTTTAATAATTTTTTAAAAATGTGATTTTTGACAAATAATCATTTTTTGACCTTTTTCCCCGAACTCATTTGATATTTGAAAAAATCAAAGTGTGTCTGACTGACAGATTTTATATATACACTGCGTTTCATCCTTTT
>JXOV01000437.1:12543-35792 GCA_001014945.1 Clogmia albipunctata | reverse complement strand
TCGATACGGGAGTGCAAAAAACAATTTAAATATTTGCGTAAAGTGTACAAAAATACATCCAAAGTCAAATCTCCCAATTTTGTCTAAAAATCAACCTTATAATTTATTTTAAGAATCCGTAAAACACGTCTAACATAGTTCCACATTTTAAAATTATTTTATTTTTAACAGGGAAAGCGGTATATTTTGTTGTTGTTGTAATCCATGAAATCATTTTATTTTAATGAACTTAGATACTTAAAAAAATGGGCANATCAACCTTATAATTTATTTTAAGAATCCGTAAAACACGTCTAACATAGTTCCACATTTTAAAATTATTTTATTTTTAACAGGGAAAGCGGTATATTTTGTTGTTGTTGTAATCCATGAAATCATTTTATTTTAATGAACTTAGATACTTAAAAAAATGGGCAAATTGACTGGATCCGTTTGCAACTGGTCTAGGTGTTATTCATTGTCTAATAATACACTCAAAGCAAATAGTCATGAGAAGTCTAACACCCCTTGGTTAAGGTTGATACACCCCATGTTCCTTACAGAAATCGAAAAGGATTTTTTTTTGCAAATACACTTAAAAAGAGTTTATTACTCTTTTAACAAAATTGTAGTATAAGAATATTCATTATGGACAAAAATGACTATTTTGGAAGAAATTCAGAAAACAAAGTATTTTACGTAAAAAATATTTTCACAACCACTATGATTTCCTACACTAAGGATTAGTTAATTTAACTTTGTATGAAAGACTCAGTAATTTAGGTATACCTACTTATTATTTTTAAAATATAATTCAATGTACTGATTAATTAAAGATAAATATTCCTATAAGAGTTTTATAGTTTGATTTTTTGTGCAAAATGTATGTTTTCGTTAAAAATAAAGCTGAACAACTAAATATTTGGTATAAAAAATTAAAAAAAAATAATTTTTTCGCAAATTCCCACAGTGAAATATGTAAACAAACTTATAAATTAATAAACTTAATTGATTGTTAATTCAAAACGCATTTTAAAAATATTTTAGAACACAAGTGAACTGTTTTCATTCTAGCTTCTTATTCATTAATTGATTCCACCATAAGCTTTGATTTTCATTTACAGAATATCTATATTCTGTACAGTTTTCCATTTTCGATTAAATCTCTAATTTTTATAGTTGATGTCAAATTTATCAGAATTTCAATTTAAAAGTTTATTTCATAGAAGTTGAATGATTACACGTGAATATTGCAAAGTCAAATAATAATCACTTCCAACCTCCTTAAAACTGAATTAATGTTCTGAGATTCGAAGTTCATTTAAAAGTCATTTTTTATTCAGAAGTTATTATTAAATATAAATAATGAAAAATGTCCCAATTCAAATTTCGGTCATTAACTTTGGAAACAATTTAATTCGCGTCAAAATTAACGGGACAAAGTGTCATTGGCTGAAGTTGTAATCCCAGTGGGTTTGCCCAAAATATATATAATTTTTGAGTAATGTCAACAGCGATCAAGATAAACTCTAATCAATTAGGTTGGAAACCTAAAAATTAGGTTTTGCGACCTCACTCCAGCTGCCGAGTAATTATTGACTCAGCCAACAAATAAAATTCGAATTAGGACCGAGGAGCGGGAGGGGATTTGGCCAGGTAAACGGGACCTGGGGGATTAACAACTCTTCTTGCCAGATACCGATTCGAACAAACAGATATATTTATAAGGGCGAGCTACAATTGTGTACTTTTCTTCATTCTAGAATTATGAAATTATTTGTGTAGTTTATATTGAATTTATTTCAAATGACTATAAAAATTGATACCCTTTATCATTCATAAATAAACATAACATAACACTCTATACTAATTTTAATTTAATAATAATTTATAGAATGTTCAGTGATTAAATAACACAAAATATAGTTCTTATTGGTAATAAAATAGTTAAGATCATTTCAATTTGTTCAGTTTAAAGACCATAGCTATAGCTTTCCAAAATGTCTCTTTAGTATTTTATTAAGCAAAAGAATTATCATACGGCTATACTCGTAAATCATAACGTTCCAATAAAGAAACCACACAAACCTTAAGGAAATTTAAAATAAAGTCATATCTGACTCATAAAAAATAACGATCCGTATTTTAGAAGTAACTTCGACTCAACTGCATCTGTAATCTTAATATGGCCTAGAAATATCCTTAGGATGAGAATTCGTTGTTTAAGCAGAGGATTATTGTGTATGACGTTTCAAATGAATCGTTATTGTGATTTTTTTAAATAGTTGAAACAAATATGAAATATAACATAAGAGGCTATTAACCTATTTATTTCATAGTCTTTTTATAGTTCATGAACTTAACTGAACGGTTAAATTTTTTAAAAATATTTGACTCTTTTTTTTAAAATATTTAATGGAATTATTGGATTTTTACTGGAATTCCAATTATATTTGTTTACGAAACTAATATCAATGCAAATGAATGGATTTAACTTAAAATTTTGGTAAAACTCAAATTTTAAGAAGGTTTACTATAAAATCTGATAACGGCCATTATTTTATTGATGAAACATCATCCGGATTCTACGTGGACAGTATTTTAAAGAAAAAATTTCCATTTAAAATTTAATTCACACGTCCGACTCGAGTTTAAAAATTTGTCACTAGTTGGCGAACGTGTTGATTTGGAAGTTTCCAGTCACCATACATTTAAAACGAAAAGAAGGTAAGCGAGACAGTCAGAGATAGTAAAGTCAGATTTTTTATGAATTTACCATGTTGTGCTTCTAGGTGGTGCAATATTATGATGATACTGAAATTTATCCTGTTAAATATATTTTAATCGCACAAGCGCCTTAATGAATTGTATAAAGAAAAATATTTTAAAATGTGACTTCCGTGAAAGAAATCCAACTAATTTATATGGAAGTCAGTTTCGTTGTGTTTGTCTTAACTGTATTTGTGGATAATTTCACAACAAAACGGATTATTTTAATCTAAATAGAACGTTTTAAAACAGATTTAAATTTAAATTTTACGTATTAATTAATAATCAGCGTGATATTTCCTATGTGCGAGTAAGATAAGCAAGATATAGCTTTCTTCATCTTCCTATGGAATTAGAAAAGGAAAGAAAAACAATGTGAGGAAGACTTACAAATTTTAACGAACTTTCAATTTGATTTTAAGAAAAAGGATGTTGTTTTTTAATATTTGTATTAATTTATTTTAATATACATAAAATTTTGTATAAAAAACGGTCGATAAGCATTATTGAACACTCGGGCTTTCTTTAAGGCACTTGCTAGGCTATAATATGTAATTGTCAGTTAATCTATTTTTTTGACAAAATGGTTAATCAAATGACGAAAGAACCTAAAAATCAACTTGAGTTATAGCAACTCAAATGAGTTGTGCCCATTTATTTATGAACATGGAAATAAATACAGGTCTGGGACGACAACGAGGACGACGTTGTCGACGACGCTGACGACGATTTTGAACGGGTTCCAGAGGCCTGGAATCTGCTGGCTCAGAGATTCTGTAATTTCCGCTCGACGAGGCGAATTTCAGTCGAGCGTCTCACGACTTAATTTGAATTTAATTTCGTATCGTAGGCAGGTGGGTACACAGATACACACGAATATGTCCTTTCCTTTTCACTTCGATTTGGGAGCCGACGAAGAAGATGACGTCTCTTTAAAGACGAATTAAAATTAAAAACAAACACACAACACAGAGCCTCGAATCTGTTGTTAAAGCTCATCGCGAAATTTAAATTAAATTTTAATACGGTGCCAAGAAAGGAGTTTACTGCCAACTTATTAGCAAAGATAAATTAATTTATTATTTAAATATTTTTGGCAAGCAAATAAATTCCAAAATTAGCATGCAGTTCCTTTAATAAGAAGACTTTAACTCGCTTCCACCAAATGGAATTCAACGAGAAATTGCGAAACTCAACTAATTGTGACACTTTCCCGCAGAAAGTCAACAATAAGAAAGGGTTGCGAAATCAAATATAGCTCCAACATAATTATACAGTAAATATGGTGATTAATTAATTTAAAATTATGATGGGGTGGTTTTATTATGCCTCGCAATTGGCGAAACCGTCCCAAATACTAAAAGTATGATGTCGCATTAAAATAAAAGCTGATTATTATATCAATATAATAACGGTATTGATGAGATAATGTTTGGGAAAATACGATAAATTGCAAAATCATTCGAAAAACGTGCGGATATTTTTAGCCATTAGAAAATTTGTCAATAAATTCGTTATTGCTCTAATTATTGAAATGGAGGCTCTTATATTTTCAAAAGATATTTATTTTAATAAGTCTATTGATTTTAATGATGTACTTTTTAAAGAAGTTTTCTAATAGAATTTTCTAAAATTGAAACATTTTAAACGCTTTCTTCAGACTTAAAATTGTAATAGATCAATTAAAATTTATTTCTATGGATGGTTTTATATTGATTTTATTTGGTTAAACTGTAAGCGGTTATCTTTTTTATATTATATTTTAAGAATTTTTTTAATTGGCGATAACTTGTGCATGAAAAATATGTTGACAACTTATATTAAAACATCTACCTTATCAATCGCAAAATACAATATTATAGTTTCTAATTCTAAATACGTTATATATAAAAATCATATAAGTATGGAAATGAGTTTATCAACACATCAAAGACTGGATTTTCAATGCGTCATTCAAGATGTCTTCTAAAAATAATAATGTATTGTTCATCAAAAAGAAATATTTTCTTAATACTTTTAATAAATCATGTCAAGTTAATAATATTTAATCACGAAAGTAAAAAATTAAATGTTTATAATTAACTTTAAAGCAATATACAGAGTTGTTATTGAAATAAAATTTATCCAATTGTGTAGACTTTACAAAATATTTACTACAACATATATTTCCCCAAATAACACTTTCATGTACTTGTATTTATAACCAAATTATTCCAACAACTGGGTCTGTGTATTTCATAATAGTTATCGACAGTGTTTGATACAAAACCACATGCGTATTCAAACAAATTTACTTCATTTCTTTATAACGTATTCTATTTAACATAAATTTTGTATATACTTCCATATCGAAAGGGAGCCTCTTCTTAATTCAAATTCTTTCTGTAACTTTACAGCACGCGTGCGGTAATATTTCAAAATTTTCACGGAAACGCTCACCCATTTTAATGAAATTACTTATTGTTATTATAACCCAATCTCTACAAATTCATTATTTAAATATATTAATTTGAAAATTTCGTTTATAGTATTGCCATCTCACTATAATAAACTTAAAAGACAAGAATTTTAAATTTTAATATTTTGTGAGAGTAATTCTAATTTTCTCCAATGAATTTAGATTTATTTAATTGGTGTTTCTCCCTCTAAAATATTAGACAAGCCACATACTGTGACTTACTTGGTCCACAATTTTAAAAAAACCGCTGCGAACTTTTTTATTAACAATTATCGATTAACTGGTATTTTTTTGAGAATATACTAATTCTTTTGTTTTTTTGCTTTTGTAGCAATATTTTATCTTAATTGACATATTTTAAAAATCAGATAAGGTCGGTTATTATTAAATCAACGGATGAAACTTACTTCTATAAATTTTAATTAAAATCCGTGAGAGGTCATACTTTAGTAACAAAAAAATACATTTGTCGTTGGAATCTTTATAAATAACATTGCAATTTAAGGTTGAGACTACCTAAAGTTCCGAACTGGAATGTGGTGGGAATTATCATTATTACCATCCCATAAATTGCATTGTTGTTTTTTCAAATTGCAAAGTGTAAAGGTGTAGTGTGAAAAAAAAAATTCTTTTCCAATTTTGAATCGAAAGGTTAACTTTTCGACATCGATTTGAGTTTCTTAATGCGTCACTTTTTCAAACTAGAGAAAAAAGTTAAAATTTTGGCCCCATTTTGGGGAAAAAAACAGTACAATCCGGGATGTTTTAACGGTCAAATAGTACCCGAAAACCATTCAAATAGATACCGTTCAACGGCCAAAATTTTTAAATTAGTTTCTGGAGAATTTATATGAAAGTATAAAAAATTATTTCCTCCTCGGGTGTAAAATGAATCGGATTTTACACCCTTGTATCACAAATATCTATTAAACTCTAGTACCTACTACAGCACAATTTAACAGAACAAATATTCTTACTGTTTATACTTTTTCAGAACCTTTTAAATTTTGTGATAACATAAATTTGTTATTGAAAAGAAATTGATACACGTGTAGATGAGGATATGGTGCTAATTAATTATTATTTGATCAGAAAAACAACTCAATAAATATTGATTATAAGATTTATGTCATTAAAAGAGCTCTGTGTGTAAAATAAAGTATTTATTGTCACATTTGGGATGTGAATTTGAATTTCACGCACTGAAACTAAAATGTCTTCCTTTACACACGGAATTCCAAAAATATATTTAAATAATCAAATCAATTTATAGTTGATGATCAAAGACCATTTATAAATAATTGTTTATTTCCAGTGAAGGCACAAAAATTGCAAACTGTTATTGGGAATCCCAAAACTAATTTCGAACCTCTTTGATGATGGTTTTGGATAGAGAGATATCAATTCCTGTCGTTGACAAATTGTTTCAACACATTCGAATTTGTGTTTGTCGATGTTTCCATAGAGTGAAAATAAATCTCGAATTGTGTCCACAATTCCCAATTGCCAGAGCAGCACCAGCTTTCGGTTCGGTTCTGTTCTGTTCCTAGAGAGGAGAGGAAATCAATCAACAAGTTGATGATGACAACAAAGAGGTTTGACACATTTCCACTTCTGTTTGCAATAAGTACCAACATACTTTGTGTTCCATCTGTCGGCTCTCTCTCGCTTTGAACACACTTATTTATTCGAATGAACACGTTCATTTCTAGTGAAACAACTGAATTGGTGTAAAATTTCAATTAAGTCACCAGCAAAATAAGTATTCGTGTAATTTTAAAAATAGGCTTTCTATATCTATTTAAAATTATTTGTTAAAAACAATTTTGCCAGAATTTGAACTTTTATCTGTTTAGGTATACGAATATATACTGAAATACATATTTATATACAATTTCACTGGAAAATAGATTGATATATGATGAATGTGATTAATGTATTATTTTAGACGTTGGTGTTATAGTATTTCTAAGAAATCAGTAATGTGATTAAAATTTTATACTATTTCCTTTTTCCGTCAAGAATAGATTTCAAGTTAAATAGTTAAGGTACGCTATCAAATTGAGTAATATCATGCAATTCTCTTACGTAGTACTGTCTTTTAATAAAAATTATGCCAAGTATTGGAAAAAAAGGATAACCGTCAGATTTTGTTGAAAACTCGTCTTAAGAATAAGACCAAACAATATTTTTTTTATTAAATAGCAACTTTTAAAATCAAATTGACGTCGAAGGCAATATTATAAGTGTCTTAAAATCTTGGCATTAATTGCACGACATTTTCAAAATTGTATTCGTATACCTGTACTGTTTATTTCATATTATTGATAGAAATTATTTTAAAAATAATAAAAATTCTAGGTCTATATTGTTTTTGAGATTAAAATATTTCTTTTTATATAAATGAAAGGTACAATATTTAACTAGTAATCAAAATACAAAATCAATTCGGGTATTTTTTGAAAACTTGGTAGGCATTGTCATTACTTAAATATTTCAAATAAAAAAATCCTATCCTAAAATATTGCTGAGGTGCATAATTAATATTCCAATTTCAACACATGAGTATCAGTGGATGTAAACCAGATATAATTGGTAATTTAAACTAATTGTGCGCATTACCACAATTAAACCGATCCGGTAAAGTACCCACGCCTATACTTCCTTCGTGTGCGGTGCTAAATGGCGTGTTTAACACTGCGTTCCATTCCCAACCAAACGCCCTCCCATTACTAAAATTACTATATTGATAGCAATAAGTCAGTTAGGATCAGTAAGGCTATAAGGCAGAGACAGCGAGGGCGTATTACGTGGAGATGACAAGTTTTCGTGCATTTGGACAATTATATTTTTAATATATTTTATATGTTAGAAAGGGTTACAATGCCAAGTGGGTTCTACACCCAATAAACTAACAATATCCTAAAATTATGTCTATGATATAAATGTATATGAGTTATAACTCATTCATGGGTTGTTCGGTCCAATCATACATGTATACATACATATTCTTAAATTGAATCAATCAAAAGTTTAACGTTAATAAGTTTCATATCAGTGTTTTTGTATCGCTTAATATGAATTTAAAATAAAATGTTAATGAGCGTATTCTTTTTCATTTTAGGCAATGAGTTTTTAATACAATCTTTTTAAGAAAAGGACAACCCGCCTCGTAGCCGACGTGGTAATGCATTCGACTGCCTCCTCGGAAACCATAGATTCGATCCCTGCGGGTATTATTGTCTGGCTTCCTTTTCAACTAGTCTAGGTTAATTGACTAATAATACACTGAAAACAAATAGTCACCGAAATGTCGAAAACCCGTTGGTTGAGATTGAGATGTCCCTTACCGGAATTGAAAGGAAAAAAATATAAAAGGACTAACAATTTAATATAAATATATATTTCTGTCACATTTTCTAAGCAAAAACATTACTATAAATTGTATTCTTGTATTTTACATCTCAATTTATAATATTCTATAAATAAATTTCACCCAAATTGAACTTTAATTGGAACTTTAATTATTTTTTTGTTTATGTTTTTTAAAAGTCATTTTTACAATAAAACATTTGGAAATTATATTGCTATACTATACAAAAAATATTACCGGCATCGATTGTCGAATAACTATTATCCATTTTTAATTAATTTCAGACAGGTTTTAAAGCTTAGAAGATGTGGACATGAACGACGAGATAAACCTGATCTTTCTACTAGAATTTGGCTGTCCTTAAAATATGATAGGATAGAAAATTTTCAAAGGAATGGATTTCTTCGAATGGTATGGTTTGTTTCGGTGGCCGAATCTAGCATTACATAGGTCTAATATAGAATCATTGGTTTATAAAAATTAATCACATTATAACCAAATATGATTTTCAATTGTCATTTGCCAATTGGCAATAAAAAAAACCATTTGATAACTTTGATTACGTAAAACCACTTAGACTCAGATCGCTAACAGTTGTAGAGAGATCAAGTGAATAAGTTATAAAAATCTAAAAAAATATGATACATCAAATAATTTTATTAACAAGTGACTTGAATAATTGGTAAAATTTCTTTCACTATTGGTCTACTGAATAAAAGTACTGAACTGATTAGCATTATTTTGAATAGAGCGGCAGAGGTCTTCGATATATAACAACAGCTAATTTTTTAATTTTTATAAAAGTTGTTTTTGTAAAATTAATTCCTTTTAACACACTATTTAATACTATACCGTTTAAACAATAACTTTTATTTTAGTAAGTTAATAGAATTATTTAACACATTTTTTTTAATTACAACAAATTCCAAACCTAGATCTTGGCAACCCTGTTGATGTAATTGCAAAAAAACGGACAACAAATTGAATTCCCTTTTTGTGCTCATTTACAGAAATAAGTTGTTCGACTAAAGTTTGTAAGCCGATTAATTGGAAAATGAATTGAGTATAAACTCCTTGACCGCAGCCAAGAAATAGGAGAACTGGTGACCAGACAGAGGACAGACCAGGAGTTTAATTGGAAAGGGGGAACGAGAGTGGGAAGGGGTTGACAGAACGATTATGGAAATTGAATAAAGCCACGAAGTTTCAATTTGGCAAAGTGGATGATGGTGCCCAGATCGCCGTTTATTCGCCAGGTAGGCATACGTGGTTTCGGTCCCAATTACGAGGATTGTTTTCGTGAACCGTTTAAGGCGGCTCAACCCACTCCCTCCTCCCTCTCTTATCCAAATTCCTCACAGTAATCGGCCTCTGGGTGGCCATTCCAAAACCGGAGCCATAACAGTAAAAAGGACCCCTCTCCTCTACCTCACCCGCAATTCATTCACAAAAACCATGTTTTCAATTTGGACACAATAATTATTTGTCCTTAAATTGTTTATTCTTTTATTTGTTAAATATAATAAAGAAAAATCATTCTTTATAATAACTCTGTAATTCTTTTGTAATAATTATTAAATTAAAGCACAACTCTTTTGGAATTTTTATTACTATTCGTTGTTGTACTAAGTTAATGAATTGCTTTAAGAAATAAATAATAATTCTACTTCGAAAAGCCTTCCATGTGTAATTTTTTTCAAAAGTAGAAAAAATCTAATTTACCATTAAATTTATTTCAATTTTAAAGAGTTGCATAAAAAAAATAAAATTTTTAACACATTTAAATTCAATATGGTAAGTGGAGGTCGTGGGATCGAATCCGGTGTGGATTTTGTGTATATTAATAACATTGCCGAATAATATTCCTTGCGAATTATTATTTCTAATTATAAGGCAATGGTGTAAAAATTTTGACTGGGTTTGTTTTTTATCTAATATAGGCTCAACCTATTGACTAACGCTGAAAGCATATAGCCATAAAAAGTTTAACCTTATTAGTTGAGGTTGAAAATACCAGGAATTGAAAGCGAAATTTATTTATTTTCGTGGAGAATTAATAGTTATTTATACAACGAGGTCCATAAGATAGGGCAATATTAAACACAAGGGTTGTTTCAAGATACGAGCGTATCGACTACCTAAAATAGGCTCTAGTGCTATGTTAATAATGCTTATCGACCGTGTTTTATACAAAATTCTTAGCATTTTTAAATAAATTAACACAAAATCTTAAAATTTTTGAATGCTTTTAGAAACATATGTTTTTCTGTTCCACACACTATACTTGTTTTGGTTGCTCAAAGCGTAATATGGGAAAAGAATAGAACATTCCTAAATTAAAAATGAATTCAAATAAACCAGTGTAACGGTTTTGAAATTTTGTTCAACTTTTATTTTAATGCCCCGATCAATAAAATAAGAGAAACTTTTTTGGTAACGGCTTTTGATTTCTTCGGCACAATTTCTATAATTTTGGCAATAGTTTTCAATGACGTTTTTGTTTCTATTTCATAAGAAAATGTTGATTCGTAACAGAATTTTTAAATATAAAAATCTATAGCTGTAATCTGAGAGTGTCGGATAATGTTTGTCCATATTCGTCAATTTTCGTCAAAATTTGTCAATATTTAACAGTGGAATCTCCAGTTTCAAAGTGACTTTTCATAAAAAAATTGATGAATTTCGTTGACGGAGGTCACACGTTAATAATTAAAAAAAGGACTAGTGCTTTAAAGAATTCTTTTAAGTACTATTTACGACTTTGACGGAGTAAATTTAAATGTCATAATATGAATTTTAAGCTACAAAAATGCCTAAAAAATATTTTTATAGCCGTGGAAGAGACAACACCACTAATTGAATAGAAAAAACTTAATAAATATTATATTCTTGCATTCTATTCTTAACTAACCTTAAACTCTTCCCTTATACAATGCTTGACCTATACTGGCCGCGTGAGTGATGACAATTGGCGCGCCATCGACCCGCCATTTGTCATCACTCATCCGTGTACAGTACAATATGGCTTGTCCCGAAATGAAACGCGTTTCTTTAATTACAAAAAAACCGTGTTTATTATCAAATGTCTATTATATACATATCCGAATATGGCTCTTACATGTTTAAAATATGGAATTTAAAAGAAATTATCATTAAATTTTTAAAACTAATAAAGTTTTGAATTTAATATAAGAATGTTATAGAAATTATGCCATTTTTCTTAACACTATTGAGAAAACCACAATTTTTCCAAAAACATGATAAAATCGTTATAAAATACATGGCTTTATAATGAATATTATTATAATTTTTAGTTTTTATTAAACTATAAGATCCATGTAACAAATTGAATTGTTTGTTTGCATTAAATATTACAAATATAATAAATTTTCAATGACTGAAATATGGTGATGTGTTTTTGTACAATCGGGATTCGAATTTTTGGTGCCTAAATTTCAACTAGACAAATAACTGACACCGGTTAATAAATTATATATTTAATGTATTATATAGCTTGAAAATCTCTTTGTTAAATTGCTTTTATCAAATTTTAGTAATAGTTTTGAATAAAAACAGCAAAACCATGTAAAAATCTCAACATACCTAAATATATTGCTTTTTTTCTTCTTATTACTTATAACATTCAAATATACAAAATATTTACAAAAAATAAATCTTTGTTATAATTTTATGTAAATATAATAACAATATAAGTTATTTCAGTTATTAAATGTTCAATTATCGAACAAAGTCTAATAAAATCTTAATGTTTAATGTATGGTTTTGGTATTTTACTCCATTTTTGCAAAGTCATTTTTCACACATGATATTCAAAGATTATATTTCATTAAATAAATAATAGTATTTAACTTGTACTATATTTTTGAAACATGTGAGAGTGCTTATTCCAGTTTAAGTTACAAATATAGACCGTCGAATAAAATTTTGCCAGCAAATCTTAGCGTTCCATTTCATTTCGGGACAAGCCATATAATAAATATTACTTGGAGCGCTTAAATTTATTGTTAGCGAATTAATAATTGCTCTAAAAAAGATGCTCAAAGCACTAGTTCCTCACAGAATATCACTATAAACACATTCGTACATTTATTTCATTGGAAATTTATGACAGATTTTCAAAAAAATATTAAAACGGTCAACCAGATTTCTCTTTAAAAAAAGTGGTTGAGAGTAAGAATATCAATTAGAATTTCCAATGTCAAATATGACATACAGATTTTCAACAATTAAAATCTTCGACAATTCGGACCTCTTACTAATACAAACCTCTCACGACAATTCGAAGCTGAGAATTTGCTGTTGCGGCGGTTTCTCTTAAAAAACTTACTGAGCAACAGTAATGGAATCGCTTGATAATTCGAACTCTAGATAATTTGAAGTATTTTAAGGGTTCCTTGGAGGTTAAAAAAATTCATTCAATCGATTTCCTATATAAAATACAGCATAATTTTATTTTTAAATAGTATGATGATCCTTATCAACACTAGTTGTGTACTCACATGAAGAATAGAATACAAAACAACAGCTATTTAAATAATAAAAAGAAAATGAGTTACGAATTGTGAAAGCCTGAAAGGAAAAAGTTCGGAAATGAAACTCACTAAAAAATTATCACCTTTTCCCAGACCTGTGTCCGTTCCCATTCAAAACAAAAGGAAACATTAAGACGTAATTTCTTAACCTTGTCAAAATAAAGATTCATTTGCCTGATAACCACACAACGCGAATATGCTTCGTCGGAGTTCAAGTAACGCTTATCATCCGTTTCTCTTCAAAATAGCTAAATAAATTCCCCAGCTTCAAAGGCAAGCGCACTCGAGTTCATTTTATTCGACCAAATTAAATGGAGAAAAAGAAGGAGAATCCACATTCGCAACATTTGGTCTTAAATACATTGGCAACACGTGTTCTCTAATGTTGATTCTGTACGTTTGATAAATTTATGAGAAATTGTTTCATTTTATGAACACTTCTAACACGAAATATAATATATAACACGAGAGTAATGTATAAATATGGTTTTGATACAGTGCTCTTTGATAGGAAAGTTTTCATTTACACAGACTGACGTCATCTTTCTTTAGATTAGAAATATTTCGGCTGCACGGTTTTTAGTCATTATAAAATTGATTATTATAATTATTAAATTGAATAAACATTAAATGAGTCATAAAACAAATACTTTTAAAATTAATAAAATAGTTATTTGTGATACAAGTGTGTAAAGTCAACTGTTTTTTTAAGAGTGAAATGAGTGTGAGTGTATCATCGTTTCCGAGTTAAAAAACTGGACTTTACACACGAGCAGGAANGGACATAACGTTTCTTACTCTCCACTCATGAGCACTGAAATTTTTACAAATTCACATTAAATTTCATTATTTACAAGGAAAATTTAAAAATGGACATGTTTCACAAAAGTTTCAAGTGAAATCCTAAATTGTAAAGTTACCGTTCACGGTTTGAATTCAAACTAATAAGACAAATGCCTATGTTATTGTTGCATGGACCATTTGTTTGCTTTAATTTATGTAAACTAAATTTCTATTTAAAGCAATATAAGGCTTTAGTTTAATTTACTTAAGCAGATTTAACTGTGATATCTACGTCATTTGCCAAAAATCGAACAAAAATAGCCAAATTATATTCAGATGGCTGTTGACGGTAAATATTAAAATTTTAAAACAGGAAACGTTAATTAACTTGCAACATAATCACGGTACTATGACACAGCCGAGACCAATATTTTGTGTAGTTTAAGGGCAATAATAGCGACCAAATTTTGACTTTGAGACAAATCTGTTTATGATATTTATTATCACTAATAAAATAAAAATTCAAAATAAAGTGAAACATTACGAAACTCAAATGGATATCGAAAAGCATATATTTCGATACAGGAGTGTAAAAAAATACATACAATGTTATCAGTAAAGAATTATAAATAATTAATAAGTTTAAAAAAATTTTATTCGAACGTTTTATAGTTGTTAACTAGAAAAACTTATATTTTTTCTATGGAATTATACACATAATATCCTTCAAATTCTTTCATTATTTGCTCTTTCTATTAAATGTATTCAAAAAAAAATATTGTGCAAATGAGTACATTCTACATTAAGCTCGAAGTGAAATTTCTCAATATGCAAAAACCTTACAAATAAGAGAATCCAGAATATTTTTCTCCTTACCAATCAACTTAATTGATGACCTTAATTAAGATAAACAATAATACATTAAGATAAAATTTAAATTCCTAAGAAAACGCATAAAAACTACGATTTAATTAATTATCCCTAGGAAAAGGATTTATTTACTAATGGCTCTTAAAAAATAATTGTAAATCTATTATTATTCATTTCTTTAAGGATTAAAATGTAAATTTAACATAAATCTTATATTTCTATTACGGCATTAATTAGATTCAAATTAAACTTATACTTGAATCGTGATAGAAATGAATTAAAAGAAATTAATAACTATTTTTAAGAGCCTTTACTACTCAAGATTTATTGCAGATTTAGTTTTATACTTATATAATTAAAATTACAAAAACTCATATTTGGCATACATTTTTTATAAATACACAAGCATTTAATAAATGAAAGGACTGAAAAACCAAAAATACATAATAGTTATTTATAAAACTAGGTCGATAAGATAAAGCATGACGGGTATTAAACACTACGGTTTTTAAAGCCATGAGCGCAGCAAGTGTTTAAAAAAATTCCCTTGTGTGTAATAATGGTCATCAATAATATTTTATTCATACATTTATGCATCTTTAAATAAATTAGTACAAATTTCTTAAAAAATCATTGGTTTTATTAAATCCAAATTAATATTTTCAAATATTAAAATTCTATCTCACATTATTTTCTGTTGCATTTCCTTGTTCTACAGTACGATAGAGAAATCTATATCTGGTCGTATTTTACTTCCACACATCCATCTCATATGTTGAAATAGTTGATTCTCATGTTCAAAATCAGCTTTTTTTTTTGAAACGTTATATTTAGATTTAAATAATCCGTTTTGTTGTGAAATAATCCACAAATACAGTTTAACCATACACAACGAACAAACGTCCATATAAATTTGGCTGATTTCTTTCACGGATGTGAGGTTTAATAATAATAATAAAATTACTAGTGTTTTAAAGAAATATTTAACACATGTGCTATAAAACCAACTTAAACAGAAGAAATACCAGTACCATAAAATCGACGTTGTGTAACTAAAATGCATAAAAGAATTTTACAAATTAAAGTAAGAATGAAAGAGAAATCAATTTGAGATTAAATTTGAAATTGAGAAATTTTAAGTTTGAATTCAATTAAACCGATGATTTTTTAAAATTTTCTGATTAATTAAATGCAAAAAATATAGTATAAAACACGGTCAATAGGCATTATTAAACACACGGACCTTCTTTAAACCATTCGATACGCTCTTGACTAAAAAGGACCTTAGTGTTTTATAATGCTTTATCTTATCGACCTAGTGGTATAAATAACTCTTAAAGTCACGAAAGTTTACGGAATTTCATAAAAGTTTTAAGGAAACGGGTGTGATTATAACGCAAAGTAGAGCTATAAATTAAAAACAACAAATTTACTTTTTCCAAATATGCGTGAGAATAAATAAATATTTTGTCGACTATCGATAATTCACACTTTCGATAATCATAACCTCTCAATAGTTTGAAACACGAGTTCCCTACAAAATGATTACCATTGATTTACCATTTGATAATTAGAACAACTCAGTAATTTGAAGCATTTTAAGGGTCCCTTGAAGGTTCGAATTATCGAGAGTCGAAAGTATATAAAATCAAAAATATATATTTATTGTCAATAAAAATTTATAAACTTTATAAAGTCGTTTATAGAATTTTGTAAAATAAAAAGGCAAAAGCACGAGTGTCTTCAAACTCTTCATTTTCTAAGATTTCTGTTTGACAAATGACAGAGAAGACATATTCGCATAACTCTGGTTTCCCTAGTTATTGAACTTTGTATGAAGAAAGAATCTTTCTTTATATTCTTTCACATTACTGAGACTGTCAAGCTAAAAATATGTTTACATTTTTCTAGAGAAATTGAGGTGAAAGTATTACAAGTTTATCTTAAATTCTAGAAATTTGTATATTTTTCGCAATGGTGATTCTAGGAAATTCAATTTATTTTTCGTGGTTAGCTCACGAACAAGGTGAAAATCGGCTATAGATTTATATATTTAGGAATATAATAAATATACGCAACTGTTTTTTGTCTTCGGCAGAAGAAAAAAAGAGATAAGGAAAAGAGAAGAAAATTTCTTTGAATAATATTTGAATACAAATTGTGACGTTGTAATATGAAATCATCGATATTCCTCGTCCTCCTTTCTTACTTTCTTTTTTCTCGTTATTATTATCCATCACATACATCATCAAGTGTGGGCTTCTTTTTTGCACAGAGCAGAGTTAGATACTATTGTTCAAGAGATATGCCTTAAGTAGGAGGAAAGACGCATAAATTTGAGCACTCGAAGAAAGCGCCAATAATCGTATTTCTTTTTATGCCTTCGCCTGAAAACAATTGCACACAATCTTTTTGCAAAATGCCGAACAACTTCTGGGCCTCCGTTTTGACAGACCTGAGAGTTATTGACCAACGTCTGGCTGGGATTTACCTCAGCTATCCATCATTCAGGCTCATATTTATTATTCCAAGCGTTGAATGAAAATACATTAGTGATATTTTGGGCTCAAATGTGGGCTATTATTGATGTGTCTATTAGAAATGTTTCACATTTAGAACATTATACAAACAATTATGAATAGAACCAAAGTACTACAGTATTAATTGAGTAAATATCTCGATATTTATAAAGAAAAGTTTACAAATAAATATTGTTCAAAATTTGACTGTTAATCACGAGGGAGTGATTTAAAAATGTGAGTCAATGTTAATTCTTGACTTTCGACAGTTTATGTTATACGAGAGCTGCCTCACAATAAATCAGCCTTCGAAATGAATGGCACTGATATCCTAAAGTGAATATTTATTTGTTAATAACATTATCTATATTTATATTATTATATAAACTGTTCCAGTTAAAATTGTATCCAAATCGGACAAGTACTTTAGATACCTTAAATACTGCTTATAAGGACTCTTGTCAACACATGGCGACTAATAAAATTGGTTTAACTAGTTTTATTGTGATTTCTCGTCAATTTCTGTAGAGTAAAGTCCAATTGCTTTGAAAATAGATCGTATGGAGGTACATATAAGGTTTGAAAACTCAGGAAATGGCAATGGCTCACCCCAAATTCAAAGTGCTCCAGATAGTTAAGATACTGCACATCTTAAAATACTTGAAAAATCTTATCCTGAATGAATATTGGGAATGAAATATCGATCCGCGCAAAGTGCGCCGCGATTTCTTACTTTCGCAACAAGCATATACTACAGTGTTTGACGTTAATCACAATCCAAATGTTTTTTTTCTTTATTTCAGTATTGTTGAGAAACCATGAAAGTATTCATACCTACCAAGGTGCAGGCACTGCCGAATTGTGATCTGCTGCTTCACTAATGGTTGCCTAGTACCGTTTCATGGCTCTGCCTACTGGTCTCTTTCCTGTCAGTCGTGTTTCCATTAGTTTTTTTGGGAATCGGTTTTCACCCATCCTGGTTACATGTCCTGCCCATCGTAATTTATTTAATTCCACAAACGTCAGCACGTTGCCATCCTGGTACAGCTGATAAACCTCCTCGATGTGTAGGATCCTCCATTTGCCAATATCGAATATTCGTCGTAGAATTATCATGACAAAATTAGTCGAATAAGACTAAAAAGCTGTTTCATTTTCTATATGAGTAAAATTAGTAATATGTCGCATCAAAAGAGGATTATTTTGGATACCTTAAGAAAATTATTTTTTAAACTATTACACAAAATCTAAGGATCGCTAATCAAGTGAATTGAGCTAATAGGGGACTTTATTAAAAAATAAAACAATTTTTTTATTACAAATTTTCTATATTATCTACTGGATGTATTGTACTTTATAAACAAAACACTTAAATTACAACTACGAGAAAATTAATAGCCCACCTAACATAATTTTTAGTTTAATTTCAATCATAAATTAGATTTTGAAAACTAGTATGAATAGGTGAATATGATCCAAAATCACTGTAAATTCAATAAAAGTACCTATTTTAAACCAATGAGACCATGATGGGAGGACTATTAATTTTTTCGCAATTGCATACCGAAATTTTTAACTACAATTCTATTTATTTAAATAAATTGACCGTTTTTTTTAATAATATTATTATATTGTGAACAATTTGAAAAAATCTAATTTATCATTATTGTAATGAATATTCATTGAAATAAAACAATTTTATAAATTTTATTAAAGAAATATAGACGAAAATACTTTTTAAACGAACAAAAATAACCTTTTTAAATACAATTAATAAATTAGTAAAATATTAAATCAATTGCAATGGTTTTTAAGAGTTTCAAATATTTAACTAATGTCGAGAAAAAAAAACAAACCATAGATTATGAGTATCAAGTAATTAACAAGAATTACAACTGATAAACATTGGCAATAATCGTTCTTGGAAGAGAGTAAATCAGTGATCAAGTTTTATGGAATCTTGGAAAACAGTTCAATTATCCTAATTAATTTTCAAGTTGGATAATTGACATCGAATCAAGTCTTAATTGAGGAGAATTGCCCTAAATTCCTAATTTATTGTTGCTCTCTATTTTCTGTTTTCGTGTATTTAGACAGTGGATTTACTTGTCTTCGTAGGCCAACCTCAAGTAGAAACATCCATTGAATCCATCTCTGGAGCGCATCTGTTCCCGTCTCCCGTTCTTCCCAGCTTGTCGCTTTTCTTGTTTTGTTTCAATTAGACCCGAAAATAGCTACAATAAACTCACCAACATTTTTCTGTTACTCATTTTCTTTAATTGAGCCGTTCATTTCCAAAACAACAGACTAGTGAAAGTTATGAAAAGGGAGAGAAATATAGTTTAAAATTGTCTCATGGGATCATTAAAGACATTTAATGAAATATCCCCATTTTTCTATGAATGTTTTAATTTGATTTAAAATTTCAAAGTGAAAGATAAGAAATTGAAATAGTAATTTGTAATAACCAATATTATTGTATTTGAATTGATTTCGAGAAACATACGTTTGTGGTTAAATGTATAAGATGTATAAATCAACAAAAAAAACAATTTATTTAATTTAATTAAATATTTAATTTCTGCAAATCTACAAAAAAAAAGTTATTAATATATATTTACGGAACAGACATTTCAAAGGAATACGAAACTTTTTCAGTCACCGATTTTCTCGATCACGTCGATCGGAAAATTCAATTGGTGTCTGAAAAAGGGGTTTAATCAATTTAGTGTTAGTGTTCATGTTAATTAAACGCGCGGCGGACATTTAGATGCAAATTTATTTACTGCCGAGAATATACTTCAGAATAACAAAGTCATCAGCGTTCATTGCGCTATTTAAAAATGTAAGATGCTTATTCGAAGAGTTTTGAGGAGAAACAGCGGGGTTCGAATAGAACCGGGAATACGTCGTCGCAAAAACTGTCATTGAAGATAATTTGTCCCAATATTTAATTTATTTATTTATTTTCAAATAATTTCAAATAATAATCTTCTTTAGTTTAGCCTTTTTGGACATTTCGCGTGGGGTAGGCTTTTCTAGTTCGTAGTTTTCTCGATTTGCGGTTTTGAATTACCTCTGGAGTTTAACGTCATCATGCTGTTTTTGGTTCACATATACAACAAATACTGATGCTTTGATTTTGTTGGGCTTTAGTTCTTAGATTATTTGCCACCTGGTATTAAGACAGCAGCTCATCTGAACAGTGTTGTTCCTGCTGCCGTTGTAAAACTGAAATTTCCTTTCCTTTTGTAGCACATATTCGTCGTACTCGCCAATCAGCCTCCTCATTCGCTTGTTCGACGACCTGTGTTCTAGCTGGATTAAAATCCAACCTTCCCGCAAGTTGCTTAGTTTATCGTCGTTAACCACGTAAAGGTGAAAGAAGGAGTTAGTACACAGAGGCTAAGTGGACATAAAGAGCCCTATTTGAAGAATATGTTCTCATTTAGACGACCATGTTTCACATAATTATAAAAATTCATAAAGAAAATGTATTTATTTCCGTGTTCCGTGCTTCATGATTTTCAAAATCATATTTATGAAACAATTTAAGAACTTATTTAACAATGATTTTTAGAAAATCGAAGGACAAATTACTGGCGAATATAAAAAGAAATGCTGACTATTTATTAAAATATAAATTAAAAATTCTGTTTAAATAGGAGTTTGTATGGAACTTAATAAATATTGGTCTTGAATATTATTTTTTAAAAAATTATATATAGAGTAATTCCAATTTACAAAACAAGATAATTTAAAAAAAAATCAACTTAATCTGTATTTTAAAATTTTTAACAGTCTCAAAAAGAATGAAATATTGTGAAGGTTTTATAAACGAACGCTTCAAATCGTAGGAAGTTCTTCGGGAATGACAAGACTTGAAGACATGAAGAGTCAATAATGAACCCTGTTCCAGAGCAGAAACTGGGGAAATCTCGTATTTCAATTTTGACACTTTGACATTAACAGCGTGTTAATTACCACAGCGCTTCCAAATTATTTTCCCAGCCACGAATTCCGTAATAGATACAGCATGCTCCAGGATTACATTTCACAGCAACAGCATCAGCACCAGCTAAACGGTCTTGGAAAAACGGAACAGAATTCCCGAAATTCCAAATCAAGATCTAATTTTAGACATTTGTATCCTCAAGTGCTTTATACGCATGTCTTGTCCCATTAAACTGGAGTTTAATTCCGATGATTATTTCATTTAATTAGAAACAACTGATTCGTAAAAGGATCATTTCACAGTCTCCTCTATTAAACGAATTGCTCCCAAATAAAAACCCAGTATTTATTCATTGGAATATTTGTTCTTTTAAATTACAAATACAAATATTTCTATGGTTTAAATGAATTTAACACTGTTGCATGTTTAATTTTAAAAAAATTAAACGAGTAAAAAATTATTTCCTGAATACTTAAAATTAATATTTATACTTATATGACAAATATGATTTTTTTATTAGATCGACCCGACAACTTGAGTTGGTCAATTTCAATCGTTCATCAAAACGATATCTTTCATTTTAATTTGTTTCTTTCTAATTTCAATAGTTATTTATGTTGTCTACTAATATAAATTAAATTAGATGATTTATCTAATTTAATATTACTTTTATACGATAATTAGTGAGTATATTCAATATATTTTTACCAATAAAACCCGATAAGGATAAGCCAGAACTAAGGAAATTGGTATATTTATAGTAAAAGACAAGCTGAAAATTTGTAAAAAAACAGTAATTAAAAATTTTAACTAGGATATATGATCTTCAAAACACGGACGTGAGAAAAATTGCCAACTCTATTTCAAATGATTTATATAAAACTGTTGAAAATACTCTTAAAAAATTATAAAAGTTATTTATGAATATAATAAGGTAAATTGAACAATAAAAAATTTATAGTTAATTAATAATATATATAAAAAAAAAATAAAAACACTCCTTCTCTCAAATTAAGTGATTAAATTATGAGAACTTAATTGAAAAAGTCATTCAAATTCATTTTGGTCTAAAAAAATATCCAATTTTCTGACTTATATATTTTTTTCAACCAAAAGTAAGGTTTTTATTATAATTTTAAGTAAATTGCAGATTAGTTTACCCGTACTTAAACTTTAGGATTAGTAGTTATAGCTATCTATTTTTATATTGAACAATTGAACATATTCATTCAGTTTAAACACATTTCAATTTTTGGCCAACTTAACATTAATCTCTATTTTAGAATTCCCAAATAGAAAAGTCGGTATTCAAATTTTATAATTTAAATAAAGACACTAATACTTTTCTAGACAAATACACTTTATTGGAAACGTTTAAATTCAGTCAATTGATTGTATTAAATTATCGACACCTATAGTATTTTCCATTTTTATTTGAAAAATCCTTCTATATTTTGATTAGAGTTACTAAATATTTAAATTATATAAAAGTTTGAATTTATAGAATTTTTAATAATTTCATCCACAAAGGATACTTATTAATCACGCCTGTAGGCCGAAGAGCTATTTTACGAAAGGCTCATCTGTACTGCAACCGTTTAAATTTGTGGGTTTTTCTTAAAATTATAAGAGTATTATTAAATATCTCTCTGAATTTTAACTTTTAAAGTTAAATTCTTTTTAAAACATATGAAACATATTTGAGTATATTGAATGCGCGCCACCTAGAAGGGCAGCAAGCTAAATTCATACAAAAAAGAACAGCTTGCCTTGTTTGAAACTCTCTTTCAAACTCTGTTTTAAACTAACTGCTTTAAATGTATTGTGTCTGGAAATTAACAAATTGACACGTTCGCCACCTAGTAGAATATTTTTGAACTAAGTGAATTAAATTTAAAATAGAAATTTTTTCTTTAAAACACGTTTTAAACAAGATCTGGAATATGTGTCATGAATAAAATAATGGCAGTTATCAGATTTTATAGTAAAC
>JXOV01000437.1:0-12369 GCA_001014945.1 Clogmia albipunctata | reverse complement strand
ATTCTTAAAATTTTAGTTTTACAAAAAAAAATTTAATTTAAATCCATTTACGACACCAATACTTATGTGTCGTGTACAAATATAATTTTAATATTATTATTTCTTTACGTTGTGTTTCGCCGCGGTTTATCCCTATTATTTTTAATGCATGAACATGGCAGAACCCTATCAAAAATTAGGATTCACTTCATTTTGCATTTTGCAAACTGAATAACAATTAATACTGATATTTTTGTAAATCTATTGTAAGTTATGATAGTTTTGATTTTAAAGTTGTTTTGGTGTTTTAAATACATATTTAAATAAGTCATTATTAAACACGAGGGCCATTTAAAGTCACGAGCTTAGCGAGTTTTTAAGAGAAGGCCCGAGTATAATAATGATTATCACATATTTAAAATAAACTTTCTATATATTTTAAATTAATGACTTATTAATTGCAACTGCACCTGTAAAAATAATAATAATTAAAATACATTGCTAAAAGTTTTAGCCTAAAACCTAAAATATTATGTCAAAGAAGTGTGAAAAATATTGTTAAATATGTTCATGTTTAATATTTTGTTTTTCTATTTACTAGAGTGAAACTAGCAAACGCCAATCAGCGACTTATGAGGTGTTATAGTGGAACTAATGATAAAAACATATTCTGGAATACCTCGGACAAATGTGGACAAATAAACGTTTTATTTAATTTTGAATGTAAAAATTGGGTGAAATACCAAAAGTTAATTTTAAACCAAATTCTTATCATACAATTTTCTAGCGTTTTTTGTACCTATGAATGAATGATTTTGTCCGCTTTTTTTACCTCAATTGACGGGTGTGTGTTGGTCTTTACCTTTCAGAATAAGATCTAAATAACCTAACCTAAAACTTTTATACAATCCAAATACAAAAATATTTTTTAAAGTAATTCAAAGTACTAGAGATTTTTCTTGTTAAATACAATGGAGAGTCTATAATTTGCAACAGAATTGTTATTATTCGTACATTCATACATTTAAATAGATTTATATAAGTAATACATATAAAAACTAATTATATTGTAAGATTAATACACTAATAAAAACCTTAATTATAATGAAATTTGTTAAACAATATATAAAATTACAACAATGACCATATTTTACAAATAATCATTAAAATAATTCAACTATGTACTTTATATTAAAATAAACAAAAAATCATACACATTGGGATATTAGTAGTTGTACTAGTTTTTAGCAAATGAAATTTGGCAATGGTAATAAATTTTTTCAATAAATATTAATTTTTAAATAAAAAGCCAAGGACAATTTTGTAAATATTTATTACTAATTGCCAAATGCGCAAACATTGTGTTTAATGCAAACAATAATCATCTTTAGCGCATTATCATAAAATTAAGTCAACTACATTATTTGCTAATTACCAAGGAGTCTTAAAAGTTTGCAGAATAAAATAAACTGCATTATTTTGCAACAATATCTCATGTCTGTACCTTTGCTTTTGGAGACTGAAATTTGGCAACGGTTCTATTTTTTAAATTGATTTACAACAAAATTAATATTCAAGATACGTTTCTCCAAAACAAGATCATGTAATAACTAAAATTAGAACAAAATCCTATTTCAAAACACTTTTCAAAAAAAATTTTTTGTTTCAAGGGTTAGCTTTAAAATTGCAATAACCAATTATTCAAAATAAATCGATTACTAACCTTCAATTGTTGAAAACATACTACTTAATTATTTAGTTAGAAATATCTCAAATTTACCAAAGTTATAAAACAACTTGGGTCAAAATGTGCATACATTCTGGAAATTATTCTAAAACAATGAATAATTGTGCATAAGTTTGTGCAATTTCCATTGATGGAATCTTGATGCAGATTTCGAAATGCGCTTTGAACTGCATTGCAAATAAGAAGGGATGAAGAAAATCGATACGGAATAATGGACTGACTCACAGGAAATACCCAATTATTTGAAATTACTTCCAGCAGACTGGCTCTTGGACAGACAGCAGACGCCACACTTTTCCGTTTTCTTGACAGAGAACAGAGAGAGAGAGGGATGTAGAGATAGGACAATGGATTAAAGGAGTGATTCCATTTTTGGCCATCGAACTGGCCACAAAATCCCCTCAAACTTATTTCATCCCCATGAAGACACTCTGGACGGACGAATAAACGACGGAATGAACGGAAGAATGGAACGATAATTTGAGAAATACCCTTCCAATCACAATGATAAGAGATCGCATTATGTTTTTCGCCACGAATAGCTGCCACCAACGACTATATCATTTTGATGCGAAATTTCTGTGAACGTGCATTTGATTTCCGAAAAAGAGCATTGATTTTCAGCTTAGAACCTTTTGAATTCAAACAAAAGCATTGTCTTTCGAAATAGAATAGAGTTTTTATTTGATTGTTCAAGTATTATATACACGTACAATATTAACAGTTTTTTTTATTTTTTATATCTGGAAATAATTATTTGTGCTACATGGGTGTAAAGTCAACTGTTTTTTTTTTCAAGTAAAATGACTGTGAAACATCTGAGCCGAAGGCGAGTGTACATAATTTTTTGTATTTGGACGAGACAGTTGAGCACCAGAGAGACAACTGTTGACCGGACCATATATGAAACTGTTGGACGAGCGAATAGGAAGCGAATACTGGATGCGCAAATTTATAAAGTATCGAACACTATAATTTTGTGAAGTATTATAAAAAAATTGTAAACCACAAGCCTCAGGGAGCGTAAAATAAATACGTTTAAAAATTAATTTATAAATACATTTTTTAAAGATATCTACGAATTTAAAACACTTCAGAAATTTGTTTTTACCAAAGAGAAAAAGTAAACGAAATAGTAATTTAAAATTAAATTTTAAATTTAACCAAAAACTACCGGATAAATGACGACAATACCATATAAATCCAAATTTGGGATATATTATTACGAATAGTTCACTTATGTAGCGTATGGTTTGCGTTGCATAATTAGAGAAAGAAATTAAAAATAAAAAGGTTCATATATATATTTATAGCGGAAGACCCCTTAGCCACGTTCTTGCTCCTGGTGTGAGTTGGGCGATTTCCTCGACTGGGCCATCAAACTTTGAAAGTTCACACTCCAGCATTATATGGTCGGTTGATTGAATTGGGTAGCCGCAAGGACAGGAAGAATCTTCTGTAATCCGCCATTTATGCCTCATTTCTCCTCTACGGCCATGCTTCGTGCGAAGTCTATTTAGGTTCGCCCATTCCCGGCGAGGTAAAGTGAATTCGTCGTCTCTATCACTTCCCCATGTGAAGAGGCGACTAATCAACCCGTTCTCAGTTCATTCGTCACACCAGGCTTCGTTCAATTAAAAACCATCGTAGGCTAGCTCAGCTACCGTTCTGAGAGGAGGCTTTCTTGACTATAATCTCGCAGGAACTTGGTCTTGCAAATCAGTGAACAATGGCTGAGACTGATCAGCCATTGCTTTATTGTATTCCCTTAATAGAGCCTTCCTCCTTTGAAGGTGAGGTGGAGCAATATTTGCCAAGACTGGCAGCCATTTTGGGGGTGTTNGGGTGTTGATCTTACAGTGCCAGACACAATTCGTAATGCTGTGTTTAGTGAAGCATCCACGATATGGGCATTAAAAGCTATTAACCCAGACAGGACAACATTAATTGGCTGTTGAGAAAACAAAAGTTGATATTCTCAGCGTCTTGGCGTCAGTACCAAACGATGTTGAGGCTAATTTGCAGATGATGTGGTTCCGGCTGTTTATTTTGCTACGAAGTTTAGTGATGTGCTGCTTGAAGGTCAGTGATCGATCGAGTATCACTTCTAATTACTTAGGGGTCGGATTGTGGTTCAAAATGCAGTCACCCATAGTAAACTTTAATTCTGTTTTTGCCAATCTGTTATCAAGGTGAAATTTTGACAATATTCCACAAGGCTTGCCATATCAGATGTCAGTGTCTGTTAGATCCACAGGATATCCCTCCCTTGAACTGCATAAGCCGAATCATCAGCGTAAAGAAACTTACGAACTGTCGATGATGGTAGGTCGTGGATGTATAGGTTAAATTAGAGAATATCCAATACACTGCCTTGTGGAATACCATCGTTAAGTTTCATTTGGCTACTTCTCTTATTGTTCAGATAGACATGGAAAACTACACAGCAGGTCGCAGATGGTTAGGTGTCTGAAAATGAACTATCCTTGGGTGTCATCTTTCTCAGTGTTCTATACTCTCAAACCACGGTTCTAGAGAATTTCTTGCCAGATGGCATCTTTGACATTAGAACAACACGGCGTGCAACACGATTTGGGTGGATTTTTGCAGTGTTAGGGCCCGGTGGTGAAGTCTCACCAAGTTTTCTCAGCAGTCCCCAAGCTTTCCTAGATGAGTGTACAAACGATAAATCTTTAACTGTTTCAATCCATTTTTTANAGATGGCATCTTTGACATTCGGACAATACGGCGTGCAACACGGTTTGGGTGGATTTTTGCAGTATTAGGGCTCGGTGGTGTTGCCCCACCAAGTTTTCTCAACAGTCCCCAAGCTTTTCTAGATGAGTGTACAAACGATAAGTCTTCAACTGTTTCAATCCATTTTTTGCGGCGTGCTTCATTCAACGTTTTTAACAATTCTTCAGCAGTTTTCTGGTCCCCTGAGCCCTTAAACTCCTCGTATAGCTTATCAGCATATTATAGCCAGAGTACTAAACACAACCAAATATACTAAAGCCAAATCCGCAAGAAGGACGCCCTTGTCAATTTCATACAAATTAGTTGGTACCCAAATAAAATTGAGAATTCTTTTTAAATGTGTTTGTGACTATTTCTAAATCGACACGTTCGCCATCTGGTGGCATTTTTTAATACTAATAATTGACATTTCGAAATTGGTTATTTAAAATGAATTAAATTTTAAATTGAAAGTTTGTCTTCAAAATAATGTGCACACAGGATGCTGAGGATATGTCATCCATTAAAAAAATGGCAGTTATCTGATTTTTTAGTAAACCTTCTTAAAATTTGAGTTTTACTAAAACTTCCATTTAAAAATTTTGAACCGTGAAGTAGTATTTGTGTCATGCAAAAATATAACAAAAATTACATTGCCGTTCTAAATGGTTTACGCCAACTTTTAAGGATATATTGTTATGATATGAAAATTAACAAATTAGATGTGGTTATTGATGTAATTATAACTGCCTTCTTATAAAATAGTGACTGGTTATATAATTAAAATCTGATCCAAGAAACAACAGGACCAAAGACTGTATTTTACCCAACATTCCCAACTCTTTTAATTATAAACATAAATTTAAAATAAAAATTTAATGTACTGTAAAATTCGATTTTCGATTAACAATATGCGTGAAATTATACACTATGTTTCTTTTCTTTCTTCAAAAGGCTAAAATCACAAAAAATGAAGAAACCTAAAAGAAAACCTATTATGGGTTCATTGAAAAAGAGAACTAGGATTAAAAACCAATATTTTGACAAACCCTTATTTTAAAATTTTGCATTTTTAAAAATGTTAGACTAACTTTGGTTGGAATCAATTTATTGTTTTTTAAACATCAATTACATAAAATTATATTTTAATATAATTTGTATGAAAAAAATAATGATAATCAAAAAAAAAATATTTATTCTCAAATTAAAGAGCTATGAATACAAATAAGCTCGCTCTTCCACGAAAACCTCTGCTCTTCTTTGAAATCCGAGGAGATTTACCCAAATTCCATGAAAAATGGAGTCGATTGCTGCGGTTACCCTTTCCATTGGCCCGAAAAAGGACTCTCTTCTCCGGTCTCGTCGTCGGTCGTCGTCGTTTTCGACAAAAAGTGATTGTTAGTTATGATCAATAAATTTGATGGACGAGCTTGAGGCACTCTGGAAAAGGCAATCGAACGTCTCTATATTGCGAAATTAAAATGTCGTCAAAATCCTGATCGCCCCTGATTATTGCCAATTTAGTTGCGGAATCTGGGGGCTGGTCGCTTTCAATTGATAGTTCCATTGACATTGGATTTCCATTTTTATCCCATTTATTCTCATTCTTCCGGCCGTTCCCGAGCAGCCCGAGCAAATGGCACAAATGTCGAGATTTGTATCCAATAAACACAGATAAATAATTCGTGGAAGCGCCCAAGAATTCATCAATTCATATTAGCCAAATTTCCATCATCTCATTTATTGACTCTCAAAGTATCGCATCTCCCAATAAAATACAATCCGGATTGGGTCGTAAATTTATTATTCGCCAATTATTGTCCCAAATGAATCCTTTTCTGATTTTTCTGTTGTGTTTTTTGGGCAAAACCAAATTTAGAATTCCGATTTTATCGGTAATTGATGCCATGATTTTAATGGCATTATTATTGAATGATGGTTATATAAATTTATAGTTACCTCATCAATTTGGGATATAAAATCAAATTCACTTTTAATAGAGGTTTTAAAACAGATTCTTTGGGCCAAACTTACCATTTTTATTATTCTTTAAATTGATTTATTGCTGCTATTAGAAAACTTTTCTCTAAAAATGGGTTTCTTATTTATTACAATAAATATTCCTAATGTAAAATTACCAACATAAATAGCTAGAAATACACATGATTAAACAATAATGAAGCGTTTCTTGTCTTGTTATATTTGAATTAAGAGTTTGTTATAAAGAAAAAAGCTAACACGAATGATCAATTGTGAGTAATTAAAAGTCAAAACAACATATTATTTATTAAAGGTCTACATTCAAGTTTCTTCAATTTTTCATATAAATCAATATTTAATTGAAGAAAAATGGCTACAAATTTAAAATAGTTTGATTAAGCTTCAGCTCCTCAATTGGTCGAACTAAAAACGTAAGTACTACATAGTAAGCTTATGACCTTGCATTGATCTAAACAAGTGGCAATCGGATAGCGAAATATCTGTGAACGAAATGTCTTGCAGGTTGGACCTTAAGAGGGCGCTAAATTTTCACGGCTTCAATTCATACGGCACCCAATAGCCCCCTTTCTGATCTCTGATTGCGTACAATCGAAAATGATTTGCTGAGCGACACGTCATGTGATTTGGCAAGTTCTTATTGCATTTGTAAAGTATCTTTAATACTTCAAATTCTTTATTTTTCGTCAATCTGACGCGCTCCTTGTTATT
Organism: Clogmia albipunctata; assembly: GCA_001014945.1. Taxonomy (NCBI): domain Eukaryota; kingdom Metazoa; phylum Arthropoda; class Insecta; order Diptera; family Psychodidae; genus Clogmia; species Clogmia albipunctata. The sequence continues at coordinate 5,198 of JXOV01000437.1, read as the reverse complement.
GCTTAAAAAATATGCAAAACCAACCCTGACTTGGTCTTAGATAGAGTTTGCGCTCCATATATTCTTTTGAATGAAAAAAATTAAAATTCCAATTAAAATTGATTAATATGATGTTGTTCAATAATCTGTAGAAATAAATATTAATATTTAAATTGAAGTAAATTAAGAGAAAAAATTAAAATTACAAACCAGAAAAAATTTTTATAACTATGAAAAATTTTTCGTCAATAACATACTTATTTTAGTTATTTAATTAAACAACCATAGAGTTATTAATAAATTATAATTCAACTAACAAAATTATGATTCCCATCAAATATAAATCTAAATTAAAAAATCATGATATGAAACATTGAAATTAATAATTTTTGCAAATTTTACGAGATTTTTTATGGTAGAAAGGAAAACTTCCGTCATTTTACTCGAAGAACAAAAATCAATAGTTTACTAAAGTAAATATATATAGGAAATAAATAACTATATGTATTTTTGTAGTATAAAATTCATATTATGACATTAATATTTGCTCCATCAAAGTCATCATTATAGGACAAGTGCTTTAAAGAATCCTTTAAATTCTTTAATATTCTTTTTATTATTAAAATGTGATCTCCATAAACGAAATTAATCAATTTATATGAAAAGTCAATTTGATACTGGTGGTTTCACTGTTAAATATTGACAAATAACGAATATTATCCGACGCTCTCAGATTACAGTTATGGATTTTTATATTTAAAAATTCTGTTCCGAATCAAAATTTTGTTATGAAATTGAAACCTAAACATCATTGAAAACTATTATAATTTATTGATCGGTGCAATGAAAATTAAATTTAACAAAATTTCAAAACCGTAACACTGTTTTATTTGAATTTATTTAAAATTGAGGAATGTTCTATCCTTTTCTCGCATGACGCATTAAACAACAAAGATAAGTATAGTGTGTGGAACAAAGCAACATATATTTCTGTGAAAATTTAAAGAATTTTAAAAATTTATTTAAAAATGCATAAATTTTGTATAAAACACTGTCGATAAGTATTATTAAACACAAGGGGAGTTTTAAGCCACGAGCGTAGCGAGTGCCTTATCTTATCGACCTTGATGCATAAATAAAAATTAACATTTAAAATTATATTTTATTGTAAATATTTAATTCTATGCTTGTGTTATTTGTGTTTCTGAAAATTATCACAAAATATTCTAATTACAAAATCTAAAATTAGGTTTTCAATGATAAAATAATGATCCATTTTTTTCAGCATCCCATTGAGAGAGACTAAGATCATGATTTGATTAGTGGCAAAGCAGATTTAATTTTAAATAGTTCGAAAATGTGCACCAATATAGGGGGATGACTTGCCTTTATTACTTTGTTACCATTAAATTGATAATACGGGTTTTATCTGGGCCTCAAATCTTAGGCTTAGGAGTCAAATTTCAGACAATGACTTTGGCAGTTTTTGAATTTATACTGCAAATGCAATTGTCATGTGTTTTTGAATCTGATTTGCAACGGGGGTTCACAGATTAAAGTCAATACTATTTGATTTCGAAAATTGGCAAATGTAAATAATGGAATCCGTTTCCCACACCGAAACTCAATTTCATTAAAGTAGGGTCCCTCGAGACAGGGGTTTTGTGACATGACGACATTTTGCATTACTTGTTCGATTCTCCTGCAAATTACAATATTTTAATTCAAATCAACAGTAATTTTTGGGTTTTTTAAATTTTATTTTAAGAAGTATTAGATCAGATTATTGTTATCAGTTTAGTCTTACATGTTTTGAAAAGTAATTCACCAGCAATAATTAACTGTATTAAAGTTTTTAATTAAAATTGAAGCCGGAAGATCAATGACGTAATTGCTAAAAGTTTTCAAAAGAAACTAACTACAATGACACAAAAAGAAATATCAGTTACGAGAGTGGTCTAATGAATCTTTGATTTCTTTGCAAAAGTTGCTTCTTCGGGGTTTGAGGCCAGAAACCTATTGCGTTTAAAACTCAGTTTTTAATACAATCTTAATATGTTGATATATTATAAAATATTAAAATAATATATAATAGTTTTTCTTTATTAAAAGCATTTTGATACGACTTATTGCAACATTAATAGGAATAGTACAAAGAACTATTGTATGAAACTGCTTTAAATGCAGAAATCAAATTAAAATATAAATTTTAATTACATTAATAAAGAGGTCTTTCTTGTTGTCAATTAACATAACTTCATGTGATAATTTAACGAGATTGAAAAAATCCGTAATTAGAAGGGTATCTTATTCCCATGAATTTTCTTTACCGTTAGAATACTATGACGGACCAACTCCAATAGCAGTACTAACGGAATTTGTGGACGTCATTAAATACATCACTTCAACCAAAAGACGTTCGCTTAGGAACTTTGCTAACGTAGTCCTTTATGCATTTTTGTTTCATAAAATTGATATAATGACAATCAAATTTGTTCTGTCAAAGTCGTTATTATAGCCCAAGTACTTTAAAGAATTTTTTAAAGCACTAATGCTTTTTAATTATTAAAGTGAGACCTCCGTGAACAAAATCCAACAAATTTATAGTAAATGTTACTTTGATACGTGAGGTTTTACTGTTAAATATTAACAAATTTTGAGGAAAAATTATTCGGCAGTCTCAGATTACAGTTATGGATTCTTATATTTAAAAATTCTTCTTTGAATCAACATTATGTTACGAAATAGAAACATAAACATCATTGAAAACAATATCTAATTATAAGAATGTGTGCGGAAGAAATCAAAGTGATTACAAAAAAAAGTTTCTCTCAATTTATTGATCGGTGCAATGAAATTAAAGTTTAACCAAATTGCAAAACTGTTACATTGGTACATTTGAATTTGTTTTAAAACTAAGAATGTTCTATCCTTTTCCTGCATTACGCATTGAGCAAAAGGAAAGGTATAGTGTGTTGAACAGAGCAACATTTATTTCTATAAAAATTTAAGAATTTTTAAGATTTTGTATTAATTTATTCAAAAATGCATAAAATTTTGTATTAAACACGGTCGATAAGCATTAATAAACACTCGGGCCTTCTTTAAGGCACTTGCTTTGCTAGTGGGTTAAAATTTAATACTGTCTTATCTTATCGACCTTGTTGTATAAATAATTTTTAAGAAGCAGTCTATTCTCGACCGTAATTGAAGAATCTGACATCTAGCCATCCGCCGCCCGGTAATTTACACGAACACACCCACAGAAATTTTGACTAAATTGATTAAATCATTTTTCAGAAACCAATTAATTTCCGATCGACGTGATCGAGAAAAAACTTAAATGGTAATATATCTCGTTGAAACATGTTTTTGGTAAGTATACACAAATGGAAACTTTTTCTCGCCGAAAAAAGTTCCACCCAGGATTCAATCCCATGCCTCCGAGGAGATAGTCGAGTGAACTAGCCATTCGACTATAGAGCAGATAATAAATATGGATAATATAATGAAATGATATAAAATAACTCATAAATATGGACGTGTATGTCTATATTACATGCGTAAAGTAGGTGACATAAATTCGATAATAATATAATCAGATTAGCACATAAATAACGAAAGAGAAAACTCCAAAGAGATGGACTACACATATTTTATTAGTATTCAAGATATATCTCTAGAATAAGATATATTGGCCCGTAAACAGACAATAGTCATTAGGAACGTCATCATCACGATTATTAAAAAGAGAGAAAAAAATATGGACATACCCCAGAGAATTCACGAATAAATAGCGCAGTCCCAAGTTCATAAATTAAAAGAAGCCCGGGTCATAATTGTGCAAATTGAGTGGGGAATATTCTAAGCGCAAAAATGAGAGACGGAAAAAATGGCCCAAACCGAATTAAATTACTAGTAAATTGTTGTGTCCCTTGCAGGTACAATTATAAAGGGCGAATATTTCATAGCAAATTCAAATTCCTTTTGTCGCATCCCTCTCCATCCCCTCTCTGGAAAATGCCTTGAATTTCTTTGAATTCTCCTCTGGATTCATTTATACATTATTATGTTATTTGGAGCAAGGATATTTCCATTCAAACTCGAGCAATTTTTATTCCAGTTGTTGTTCACTTGTGTGTCAATTTGGCACACAAGCTGATGGTCATTATTTTGGCAATGCTGGTGGCAAATTTCGAATTGTTCTGGACATTCAGTTTTGCCAAAGAAAATAAAAAACGGAGAATTGGAATGAGAATATATGTTCAGTGAAACAAAATCAAAATAATGAGCATCCAGTCCAATTGAATTCGTACTTCAATTGAGACACATACAGAACAGTTGAACAATTTCGGGACAGTTGGGAATTTGTGCCAAGAAATTTCCATCTAATCTTGCAAATTGTTTACTAATAAAATGCAGGTTTAATTTACCGAATTTTCAATTAATTTACAGAGAAGATCTGAAACTTCATTCCTTTAACTTTAAGGTGGGTTTAAATTATTTGTCAAATTGACATTTGACAAGATGAAAAAATAAGAAAACCGGGTTTTTAAGTTTTATTTAATATTCAATAAAAATCAATTTTTTGGTAATAATTTTTTTTTTAATACTTTATTTTTTTTTCTTGAATCATTCGTAATGAATTTTACAAGGTTTTTGAGTAATTTAAAAACAGATAGTTAAAGATCTCACACTGCAGGTTATTTTTAATCTGCGGAAGCCCCTATCACGGAGGAGAGAGTGCGCTTCCAAATTGGTGTGATTTTCAAGGGCAGCTTTGTAGTTAGATCGACGTTGTTCTGCTATTTCTCTAAGTGGCCTCATATTGGTGTCGCGGAGAATTATAGTGTTTCTGACAAACCACGGAGCGCCGATTGCTCTACGTATCGTTTTCGTATAAAATGATTCTACCCTTGAAAAGAGACTGTGGCAGCAGTCACCCCAGAGCTCAATACCATAAGTTAATATCGGTGAGATCACAGCCCTAATCAACAACACTTTCAAACCAATGCTCAATCTGGAACTCAGAATTCCACTCAACTCGCCCAGCCTCAACCTTGCATGCATCAACCTGGCATCGATGTGGGCCTTCCAATACAAAAATTATGGTTTTTTATTATGAAGTAATTCAATAAAAACAGAAACATATAAAAAATGACTAAATTAGTTATATAAATCCAAGATCAATTGACCTTTTACTGGTAAGACATTCCCGA
>JXOV01000436.1:64116-83730 GCA_001014945.1 Clogmia albipunctata | reverse complement strand
CAGTTATTAAATAGATTCGCACTGACAAGTGCGAATCTATTGTGATCGATATATTTTATACGCAAAAAAGGCAGGTGAAGAAATTTGGGAACAGAGCAAAATATAGTTTCAGAAATTTAATTTAAATGTTAATTTATTTAAAAATGCATAAAATGTTGTATAAAACACGATGGAAAAGCATTAGTAAACAGGGCTTTCTTCAAGGCACTCGCTATTCTTCTAGCTTAAAACGAACCTTGTGTTTAATAATGACTTATTTTATCGACCTTGTTCTATAAATAACTATTGAATATTTGTTAGGAATGCCTGAGCCGATGATTTTTTATTGTGAGTTTAGGTCTGTTCTAAGAATAATTACAAATCAGTTTTTTAAATTATAATTTCGGTTATAGTATTATGTAGTATTATTCAGTAAGACTTTAAAAACACATTTAAAAATCGGTTGATTTTACTTTTAGAACAATTGAAATTGTTTTGAAATAACACCGCATTAATAATTGTGCGACGGAATTTGCGTTTATGAATAAAACTATTAAAAAGTCGTTAGTTTATCGTGCCAACACATTATAAAGGGGGTTATTAAGGCAATTATTTCCCCGATTCACATCTCTTCTCCCTCAATAGACGTACAAATGTATTGTTTAAAAATCCAAACAATATTTTATAAAGCAAATATAAACTGTAAAGAGCATATCATAAACTATGGAAGCGAAATAACGTCTCAAATAATTATTAGATTACATTGACAGATAATTTTATTTGGAACTATAATTATGAATTAGATATATTTTATTTAAAATTTCTATGTTATACACTCCATTTGTGTATGGACGCTGTTTAATTGATTAAAAAATCAAGTTTGAGTAAAAAATATCATTGTTAAATCACTGAAATGTGTTTAATAAGACTTAAACAACCAAATCAATTAATAAAAATAACCAAAAACGGGGTTTTATAGCTCCAATAAACAAAAACAACTAGCTTTAACAAATGAAATGGGAAATTTGCAGGAAGAAACCCACACATTTAAGTTCGTCGCCTCTTTTTATTGCCTGCAATAAACATAGACCTTTGTCAAAAATTTGGAATATTAATTAAAGTATATATAAAAAACAGCGTCCTTAAACAAGTGATATGAAGTGTATTTCTCTTTTATATTTATTTAAAACAAAATAAAAAAAATTATTTTAATAAGTTTAAGATTTGGATAGTAAATATTTGAAGAAAAAAACGAATTTGTGTTCGAATTGGATTATATTTATAGTTGACTCTCTATAATTCGACTATAATTATTAATTTTATTTTTAGGCAAGGGCTCCTTGTTAAATATTTTAGTTTTAGACTAATTTATAGAATAGAATCCTCCTAATTGGAAACAGGGATAATTCTAACAACATTTTTAAAGGATAATTAGAATACCTAGGGTCGACATCACATAAGTACTTTATAAATCAGCCACTTTATTGAAACAATCCGATAATTGAAGAAAATCATTAAGGTTTCTGGTTGTTTCCAATAAGCGATTTACTCTGTATTAGGTATAATTAACTTAAAATTATTCTAAAATAAAAAATAATTAAATGAGTATAAACAACAAAAATTTAAAATTTAAATCAAATAAAAATCGAATCGTTCCTTTTCGATACAGTCCTTAATTTCATTGTTGAATTTTGAATTTGTCATTGTGTTTTGGGATTGGTTCTTCGAAATAGCAGTGTGATCCTCCCCTTTACAGTTTTTAAAATGAATTCAAAAGAAAAAGACGGAAAGACGAAAAAAACATTTTATTTGTCCAGAGATCAAAAGAGGAACATTCGAAAAAGTGGGATATTTAAATATTCGTATTATTTTTTTTATTTCAAATTAAAGTGGTCTTTATAAATTTTGTTTTTTGTAATGTACTTGAATAAACAAAAGTAGAAGAATTGAGAAACACGCGGTTGCTGAGTTCTTTTCTTCTTGATTACTTGATCGCGTGTGCTTTTAATGGTGAAAATCCCGGCGGTGTTTTTACATTTCTTGTTGGTTTTTGCAGTGAGTGGTGAGTAGTGAATACTTTTATTATTATACTTATTACTATTACTCTACTGATGTTGTTTTATGAAAATGATGGCGATGAGGGGAAATCATTACGAGAGTGACGGGATCTTTTAATTTGGAGCCATTTTTAATCATTTACATGATTGTGGGTGATTTATTTAATTGGATGTCGTAAAAATTATCCAAAAGAGTTAAAAATCGGAATATTTATTCAAATGATTGCCCGTTAAATGCCTCGCACACACACACACCCCGACCAAAGCGTTGAAATTGAATCGCGAAGCGAATCGCTGCTGTGCTACCGAATTAATTAAATTAAATGTGAAAATTTGTGGCTAAATTATTTCGTTTAATTGCATTTAATTTATTTTAATTATTGTTCTGCGTCTTTGACGTGGTGGTCGTGTGCTTTCTGGGTCGTTCGTCGTTCTTTCGCCGCTCGTCGCTCACTTGTCCGTCCGCCGCCACCATATTCCATTTCACTTTTTTAATTAGAGAGCATATTTTAAATTTACACCTATAAATAAATCTCAATTAATTTGCATGTTAATTTCATATTGATGGCGAGAGTAGTGCAAGAAGGAAGAGAAGAATGATTATTTTTGGAATAATAAACCAGTTCTTTGGAACCAGAGCTGGAGAAAAGAAAAAATTTGAATATTTACTTAAAGATATAAGTTATTTGGATATTAAGTCATTTCATATCGTTTTGTTATAATTTATATAAAATTTTAGCCAATTTTTAAATCATTAATTATGAAATATACTTCGTTTCATATAATTTCGTTATTTAAAATTTTGTTTCTTTTTGCTACTGTAGTATTTAGAATCTGGATAGTACAAAAATAATTTTTTCATTATAAAAGGTCTCAGAGAATTAATTATTAAAGGAAAATAGACAAACAGTTGCAAAATTGTTTTCAAATTTATTAATGTTTGGATAGAGATGGCGCTAATAATTTGCAAAATATTTTAGAAAACTTAAATTTAAAATGACGGTTATGCATTTTTAACGATTTTATTTATTTATTTTCCTGTAAAACCCTCTCCCGCTCTCTCTCTCCTTACCAATTTCAATCAAATAAAAATAAGTTTTTCCGACCAACTCCTTTGCCATAACAAAATCCGTAAGAATTGACCAATTGATGAATTAGATCTGATTTCGGTTTCGAAAAAAGAGAAAATTCAATTTCTTGCTTAATGGATATTTGTACCTTTCTCGCCAAAATCTAAGGAAAGTAAGATAAGCAATTATTATGAAATGACAATATGTTTGGTAGTTATTTTAAATGATTGTCTATACAATAATAGTTTATCAATCAAAGGGGCGAAAATAAATCTCCAACATTTTAACGTATTATATTTTTGTTTCTATTCAATTATAAATTTTAATAATTCAATTCAAGTTTTTATGGAAATTTATATTTAAAAATTGATAATTTCTTTTAAAAAAAAGTGGCCATGAATTGAGAATTTATGTTTTATATCAAATTTTAAATTCTGTTTTGCAAAATATTTTTTTTTGTTTGCCCTTTGACCTCCCCTCCCCATGCAATCTGCCATGGCGGATACCGTCTCATTTACGTAGCCAGTAGGATGTCGTTGGTGCCGGTGGAAATATTTAGTGGTTGAATTGCAAAAAAAACTCTATGATAGTCATGTGTCAACTGGTTTCTTTTATTATTCTTTGTGCAAACAAATGATTACTCATAATAAAAATAAACTTTCAGTTCACAACAAATTAGTTATTTATGTTAGGAATCATAAATAACTAATTTGTTTCTATAAAGATGCTTTGATGGATATTAATATATAAAAATTGACAATTTTTATATCGAATATCGGAAATAGAATTATATGGATTGACTTGATCCGTTTACAGCCGATCTAGGTGGTATAAATGGTTCATAATACACTTAAAAGAAATAGTGAAGAAAAGTCTAAAAAAACCGGTTGGTTGAGACTACTCGGGAATGTTAAAGGGGAATTTTATTTTTATTTAAAAACTTGTGTAATTTACTTAGTTCGTGACAGATGATCAGGATTCTGGCCCCCTGGTGTATATAGTGTAGGGATTACAATAAATATTCTTATCAATATGTTGCTATCTGACAACAAAGGAAATTCTCTTAGATAGGGAAAATTAGAAAATTTTGCAATTATGATTGGGAATTCAAAATTAAATATAGTTTTCTTTGACATCATTTAAATAAATGATCTCATTATAACATAAAACAAGCAATAAAAAATGAAGCTTTCAATATACTTTCCCAATTCTAAAATCTTATTCCAGTAAGCCAATTATAGACTGAAAGAAAGAGCTTGGAATAGATGCTAGAGTTCATACGATCCGAAATCGTCTCCAAGAACATAATTAATCACTGGCAGACCAAGAAAAATGCATATTTTAGACTAATAAGTGTTTATGAAATGAATTTTTTTAACTTTGGGGTTTGGGGATTCCTCTGCGAAATAAATGCAACACAGTTTTGCAGAAGGCGAAGAGGGGTTTCATCTCCATCTTTACAGAACCTGCATTCTCCTTCTTTAATGATTCCCAGCAATCGCAGGTGCTTGCCAAGTTTACAATGCCCTAACAAGACACCTATGACAATTCTGACCTTATCTCTATTGAGAAGCATAAGCTCCGAATTTCTTTTGGGGTTGTAAGAATCGTAACCTCCCATTGTCGCTTTCGAGTGCAAAAGGCCTCCTGGTAATTTTGTCCATTCTCTGAAAATCTGATTAACAATCAGAAGTGAAATTCAAACTGGAAAATGAGCGCAATAAGAATAGTAGTGCTTCTCAAAGATAGATGTCGCTCAAATACAAAAATTATTTTTATCAATTTGTCGATTAAATATGGTATAATAAATATCATTATCACAGATAACTCTAGGAATTAGGAGAAAGAAAATTAATCTTTATTATTTAAAGTGAAATTTGATTATATTTGAATTTTCAAGATAAATTAAAATGGAATAAAGATATTTTTAAGTGTCATACTTTAAAATCTTTTAACCCCGCTCTATCTTAAAAATGTTCAATTTCCCCAAATTAAAATACTTAAATATCAAATAACTAAATTTCAGAACAATATGAAATGAATAAAATTATTTAACAAAATGAACAAAACATACGCAATGTTTTGCATTATGTATTTAAATCATTATTAAAATAAATTTAATTGTCACAAATAAAATTAAAGCTATTCCTTCCATAGTGATACCGCTTATTAGGCGATATTTAGTCTGTTCTCTAGAATTTGTCGGGTTGATCTGTGGCTCTAAATCTCCAGGCCCAGCAAAAAAGAATTGAGATATTGCACGGCCCATATAATTTTAATGTGCCGAATCGTCGCCAAAGAGCACAGAAGAGCTCTTCCACATTCTACTTTGTTTTGCCAAATAATAAGCCAATTTTTTACCCACAACTTAAAATTTAATTAAACTAACATAATGTGTGGGGGACATCAGATGAAAGAATCTGTTCATTTCCTTAGAAAACTCGCGATTTCCGCCTCAAATTTGAGTTTTTTAAGGGATTTGATGTTTTATAATTTGAGAAAATAATATTATTTTATATTTGGGAGTTATTTAAAATAGGGGTAGGATTTTTATTGAAAATGGTTAGATTTTTACATAATTATAATAATCGAATCTTCGTTGCTATTTTCCAACTTTTCCATTTTTTTATTTAATTCTTGGTCAGATCTCTCATTTATTCGACAATCGACTAGAATACTTTCTGGTGTTCTTTTCAATGCTTGGATATTCTTACTTAATCCAATCTATTCCATGTATCTTTTGAAAAATTTAGTTACTAATCCATCCCACGTCAATACCACAGGGACATTGGTGTGTCCTACTTTTTTTACCCTTTCTTTCGATATCATAATTTTGACTTTTTACTCCTATTAAATCCATGTTTAAAATAATAATTTTTTTCCAAAATTTTTTATTGTGACAAAAATGAATTTATTTCTAATTACATTAAAATCAGAACATCAAAAATTGTAAAAACATTGATGTTGAAATTCACCTACAAAATTAAAATAAGCAGGAATATATTATATTTCGTCTTTTTATCTTTATCAAATGTATGTCAAAACAGTACTAGTGATTTTTAAATAACTAAGCTTCTACTTGCAACAAAATATAATTATCCAATTTAACTTCAACTAAAATAAATCGATACATCTCAATTTTTTATGTGCTATTTCTCCCAAGCAATAATTCTTTCTTATATGAAACATGAGTAATTTCCTTGTAATTATATTTTAATCTAAATTTGCATATTTACTGCACAAAAAGTCATTCAAATCTGGTTCAGGCAATTTTTTTTTTAAATCTTAAAGTACAATTTGTTAACAAATGTTAGTAGAAAAAATTCAATATGAAATAAAAAAAAACTCGAATTTTATTGGGAATATGTTCTGGACAAAAAACTTCCAAAATGAGGAATATTTTCTGTTGATTACATAATATTCTTTAAAAAAAATCATTAATTTTTATGTTTTTCCAGGCTATTTTTCCAATAATTATTTATTTCTATCCAGATTCCCAGATCTGTGATACATCTACTCAACTTGCGCGGATTAGGGGTGTAATTCATGAAAAGTATCTGAGACATTGACTATGTTAAATGAAATGTATATATGAATCTATAAGGCCCTCGAGGCGCTAACAAATTATTTTATTATATATATAATGAAGTTTTGAGAAGAAAAAAATTTCTTCTTGATGAGGCTAATTATTATAACATGAATAAATATTTAGTGATTATTTTACTCATTCAAATTATATAAAAAGTATAATATAAATATGAAATTATATGCTTTTATATTACTTTCAAAGCAGTTATAACAATTATTCTATTATTCGTTGAATTACATTTAATATATACATTTAATTATAAAAATGAATAAATTTTAATCAAAGTTTTTTCTCCATTTCTTTTACGAGTATGAAATTACTATAGAATTGAAATTTTCATAAATTGACTAAATCACAAATATTAAACATTGCACATAATTCAATTTTGGGACTAAATTTTAAGATCTTTTAGTTGACTTTCTGAATATCAACAATTATTATAAGCTATACTAATAAAATAAAACTCTGTTTTTACTAAAACTAAATTTTAGAAATGTTTCTATGAACAAGTCTTTAGTTTTTTCTAGAATTGACTTTGAAGATCGGAATTATTAGGAAATTGATAATTATGAGAATTTCTCTAATGGCAATTGTGCAACAGACAAAGTCTTTCTATATACAAGAATAGTGTCCAAGTCAATATAATATTTAGAATGAATTTCGGAAATTCAGCAATAAAAATGAGGAGGAGTTTGAGCTGGAGTCGTGCTTCTCTCTCGAGTTCTGAATCAGGGAAGAATAAAAAGTACATAATCAATTCTGCGAATGGCTAATAATGCATTCGTGTGCCGGGATTTACATGGACAATTTGAGGAAAATCGACCGTGAGCAGCAGAGTGAGAGGAGTCCTGTCAGCGGCTCCTAATGGCGGTAATAAAGACGCTGCCTGTCGCTCAAGGCTGATCCCCTAATTATTTTATAGCTCTCATTACCTTTCTTCTTCGTCTTCGGTCTTCCTTCTTCACGAGGAGACGGAAGGATCGAAGGACGACGACTTGAGCCGAAAAGTGTGACCAATTCTATTTAGGTAAACATTGGCCACTCCGACCTTGTCACTTGTTGTGAGAATTAATGGGATCGTCGCTGAAGAGGGCGCATTTTGAAGGGCATTCTCCTGCAAATTGCTCATTTGCTTTAATTCGAAATGACATGCATCTTAGATGGATGCTTTTTAGAGTCCAGTTAGCTTCTTTTTCTTTCATCAAGTAAAATACAATAGCTACTTATTGCCTAATTAGGAAGCTTGTTGTTCGAATAATATTTTTTAATGTGCTTTAAAAAGTAGATTTTCTCCTATGTTTAAGCAAGAATTTGGTTTATTCAACCTGGACAAATTTGATGATTTGTATTGTCAATTAACTTTATTTTAAAATTTACAGAATATTTGATAAAAAAATAATTTTAATTCAACAGTCATAATATATACTCGTATGTATAGTAATTTTATAAATTAATAAATCATTTTCCAATTAAAATCAATATCGCTATAAACAAAGTTGGGAAAATTTACTTTTTTCTGTTTTTATTCAAAATATGTCCAAAGTTTGATATTCATAAATTTCCAAAGAAAATACTAACTATTTAACACATAAAATATATAATTTATTAAACGATGTCAATTATTTATCAAGTTGAAATTTAGGCAACAAAAATTCCCTATTTCACAAAAAACCAGTACCATATTTATATAATTAAAAATGGATTATTTTTGTAATAATAATTACAAAAAAACAATCAAATTTATGAAATGGATCTTAAACTTCTCTAAACTAAAAATAATAATTTTATTCAATACTATCAAGTTTTTGGAAAAATTATGGTTCTTTAATAGTCTTAATAAAAATAGAATAATTTTGATCACTCGAAAATTAAATTGAAATCTTTATTAATTTGAAAATCTCTAGTAAGTCTATATTTCAATTAAAATACTGATATCTTATTATCTTTAATTGCATACGAAAAAAAATCAAAATACAATATGTTGTGTTTAATTTTAAATTTAAACAATATTTAAATATAACTATTACAAAGTGAATTTAAAAGATATCTGGTTAAAATTCAACATAGCTATAGTGGAATTGAATTTATCAAATAAAATTTTTTGGGTTATTCCTTCAAAAAGTATAATAAAAATTGAAAAACCCTTGTCGACATACTAAATGTATGCATTCTAAATTAAATTTAAAGATTATTTCCTTTAATTTGGAAATATTAATCATGTATTTTAATATGTATATAAAATCATATACTAATAAACAAACTCAATATCCCCCATAGCAAAGAAATTAAATATTTGGGTTGTAGTTTCGACAATAAACTGAAGCTAAACCCTCATTAATAGGCGATCGTTTCTGTCAAATCGAAACAAGGCACTGCTCTTCAAAACATTATTTCAACCAGTTTTGCTCTACGGCTCTGCAATCTTAAAATACGCACCAAAATATCTGATTAAAAAATTAAAACAAACTCCTAAAAATGTTTTTAAACCTCCCTTGGGATACGAAAACTGCTACTGTTTATTCATTAGCAAATGTCGGGTTTATTAAAGATAAAATTTGTGAAAAATCATCGAAATTTCTAGAAAAATGTAGAACGGTAGACAATGATCTAATCATTAATTTACCAACTTAAAATGTAAATTGATTTTTTGTCTCTTTCTTCTTACTTTTCGGATTAATTTTTTTTATCTGTTTTTTTTTAATTCATCATGGATCAAAACAAACAATTGTCACATAATCCTTTATCAAAATAACTTTAAATAACAAATGTCAACTAAATCTAAATATCCCAAACTATGTTAGCAAAACCACTTAGGTAGCTCATTTTTTAATAATTACTGTAAACAATATATTGTTACACACATTTTTTACCTGAATAAATTATTATCTATTAGTGATGTCAAATATCGATATCAATGATTACTGATTACTTTTTTTTAAAGTATCGAATCTTCATTATTCGATCTTTCTATCTATCTATCGTTGATATGAATATAACATATATTTGATAGTAAACACGGATTTTTGTAATTAAAAAAACGCGCATTCCATTTCATTTCGGGACAAGATATATTTAACATTTTATTTCATTAGAATCAAATAGAATATTATTATTAGGCCTGATATCTGAAAAATTAAAATTGTAATTTATTGGAATTAATTATTTATAAGAAATATTAACATAAACAAACTTGACAAAATTATCAAAAAACTGTTTTTTTTTTAAATTTTTATGGCAATTGATAAACATACATTAGGTATGCATAATTAGTATCCTTATGGGATGTACTCGAATTTAGACACAGTGTATTATATAGTACTGTTGTCTTCCTGTAATCGGGCGATCGTTGCAGATTTTGTGACAAATCTGAGTATTTATCCAAAAATGTAAATCCATAATCAACAACAATTATCAATTCCCTTCAAATTAAATGTCAAATTATATAACAAATGCCAAAAACAATAAAAAAATTAAATTTATTCCTCAAATGATCTTAAATTAAAAAAATAATTAAAACATTCCCATTCGCTCTGATTCTCACTGAAATGCATTTTGAAGAAATATTTTTCGGAATATGCAAATCAGGTAATTATTTTTCCAGTTTCTGAAATCGGAAAGATTAGAGAGAAATGTCCGGTACTTTTCTCTGAAAACTAACACTGCCTTTAACTGTCGGGTTTATTGCGCTCATTTATTGCATTTATTTATTGCATAATTACTTAATTCTCGTCGTTGTAAAGGCATATAACTTTATTAACTTATTGCCTTTCCTTCTGCTGCAGCAGGCACCCCAATAAAAATCAAATGTTTGCCGAAACGTGTATGCCTAGGTAGAAAGGAAGAAAGTGCCTTCGATCAGTGCAATAATCCAGCGATTGTTAACCCCCTAGAATTGAGACGAGCCAGACAGGGCCGGCGTAGGCGGTGGAAATTATCATCAAAATTGATTATATGATTAAAAGATTATTAAATGTAAAGTGCAATTTTATTCGAATAATTAAAATGCAAATGATTTCATTTCCCCCAATTGAAATTTATTAATCAGACAGAAAATTAGGGGTAATTTTGGGACAAAGATTTTATTAAATGAATATCATTTCTGTGAATTAATGATTTAATAGTTATTTACACAACAAGGTCGATAAGATAAGGCATTATTAAACCACGAGCGCTGCTAGAGCCTTAAAGAAGGCCCGAGTGTTTAATAATGCTTATCGACCATATTTTATACAAAATTTTACGCATTTTTAAATAAATAAACACAACAATTAAAAAAGAACATTCGTTTTCTTAAAATAAAATTTAAATTTTGTTAGAATTTGTTGTCTCCCTTACATTATTTTTCTTTCTTTTTCTAATTCCATGGAAAGAGGGAGAAAGCTTTATCTTGTTTCTCTTACTCGCCCATAGGAATTATCACGTTGGTCTTTCAATTAATACGTTAAATAGAAATTGGAACAATCTTTTGGAAAGAGAAATCCGATATGGGCATCTCTTTTAAAACGTTTTAGATATAGATTTAAATAATCCGTTTTGTTGTGAAATCATCCACAAATACAGTTAAACCATGAACGACGAAAGTGATGTCCATATAAATTTGTTGGATTTCTTTCACGGAGGTCACACTTTAATAATAAAGGAAAAGCACTAGTGCTCTAAAGAATTTTTTGTGCTAAAAACGTCTTTTGCAGAACAAATTTTGGTATCATTATATCATAAAATATTTTTTGCACTTTCGTATCGAAACACAAGCTTTTCATTATCCATTTGAGTGTCGTAATATTAAACTTTTTCGCACTGAGGTAAAATTTTGAATTTTTATTTCACTAGGGCGAGAAAAAATGTCATAAATCTTCGAAATAATTTGTTACCAAGTCAAAATTCCGGCGCTATTTGCAATAAAAAATACTCACTTAACGGCTCGTTTTTCACTCTCGTTTCCTCGTTATAAAACGGTTCATTTTGCACCCTTGTAGCACAAATAACTCTTACAAAACTATAGAGTAGTTGATCAATGTTAAAGTGATTTAAGAAAAAATAAACTAATGTTCAACTACTATATCGAAAAGTCCGTTCATCCCTTACTCCGGCCCTGTCCGTTTTAGATAAGCAACAGTTCCTTTCCAAATCTTCGAGAGAGACAAAACGGCAATAATGGTGTTTGTATACAAAATATAAATATTTTGAGCTGAGCAGAGGATAATCGTTTAAAAGGCGGCGACATTTTTCGAGGAATTTCGGGCATGCGACCATCTCACGTCCATGTCCCGTCCAGTGTTCCGTCCGTCCAAAGGGAAGGAAAGGTCCGAGGAGCCATTAAACTATAAACATTAGCAATAAAGTCCCGAAATTTCTCCGTAGTTCACAAATAAAACGTTTTCACGTTAAATATGACATAATAAACCGTTTTTCCTTAACTCGAAACTTTTTGCTGCTCTTTTGCCGTAAACGCAATCCTGGATTTTATTATACCGTTTTTCAGCGAGGACGAGACCCTTTCCTTCCTGTGCCTTTAGCGCGGCGGGCCGGGCGGGAAACAAAAGCCACGCACGCAACTCCACAGTGGCAGTCCCAGCCAGCCTTCCTAAGTAAGTCGTCATTGTGGTTGAGCGCGCGCAAAAATTAATAACTAATGGTTACATGAAGGGAAATAATAATCAAGTCCAACTACAAAAAACTAACAAGTCAATTGATATTTTTGGGCGTTTTTTGCCAATCGATTCCGACTTGTTATTTTGCCATTTGATTCGCAACGGTTATTAGCCCTTTTCCTGTTGATTTACACACGCCAAATACATGATAATTTTAAATAAATTATCTCATAAATTATCGGGAAGCTTTTCTTTTTAAACTCGCATCGGAAGGGCTTTTCGAAAATCGCCTTTTGATCGCCAAATTTGAACCGTTTATGCGAAATTATTGACTAAATTCAACCCAAAAGAGACAATGAGTCGAATGCTGCTGCCCCTACCTTTGGTTTGCTCATGAAAAATGACCTCAAATTGATTCCATTGAACGGCAAAGGGAGTCCAACAATGACTAGAAATTTATAATTAATGACTCCAATGCAAAATTTTTCGATTTCGGCAACGGGAGGAATAGATGAAATTTTGGATTTGAATGAAATGTTTCTACTACAATTTCGAATACGTGTACAGTATAGATTAGGTTTTGACCATTGATCCGAAACGAAAATAAAATTTTACGAATAGCAATGATGTACTAATAATTTTTTAAAAGAAATTTAAAAAAAAGAAAGTTCTTACTTATCATTAAAAAGTAAAATAAAAAAATTTGGTTTTGTGATTTTCAATCAATTTTGAAATAATTTCTGAAACATTCAAATACAGTTTCAAATAGACTGAATTCTTTAAACACTTTTCCAATATGTACGTATTTGTGCTACAAGGGTGTGAAATGAGCCGTTTTAAACGAGGAAATGGGCGCCGAATAGGAGGAGTTAGGCGAGTTTTTCATCGTTTCCGAGTTAAAAAAAACGCATTTTTAAAGCGATCAGGATCAATTTTTTTTTGCATTTTCGTCAAAAATTCCCATAAAATTAATTTTAAAAATTTGGCCGATACAACGGTCTCTTTTCGAATGATTATTTGACCGTTTTAATGGCCTGGATTTAAAATTTAACAGGTTTTTCCTAAATAGGCGTCGAAATATTTCCATGAAAACAAATTTATTCGAAGATTTATGACATTTTTTCGCCCTAGTGAAATAAAAATTCCAAACTTTCACTAGGACGAAAAAGTGACGTATTATGAAACTCAAATCGATATCGAAAACTAACTTTTCGATACGTAAGAGCAAAAAAATATGTATAATAATTGAAAAAGTTGTAATTGCACATTATTATCAACATTTTATTTAAAAAAATATCAATTTGAAAACATCCATAACTTTATTGAATCACTGTACTTACATACAAGGCGAGTTTGTCCTATAAACGCACTCACGATTCCTTGACATCTCCGGAACCAGATCTCACAGGAACATTACATTTACACACAATATTACTTTTAATAACTCACAATTGTATATAAAAAATAATTGCAAATCCTTTGATAGGTTTCGCGAAATTGCGAAAAAAACGGATACACGCACTTGTAGTATGGAGACTATTTTATAAATATTATAATGATGGGAATAGTTAGACATTCCGAAATATATAAAGAATTCCGAAAAATTGTGTCACAATGTCTTAGGCCGCCAGTAGCTCCCTTTAAAAGTTTAAAGACCCTGATTTTGGAAAAATGAGAAAATAGTATAATATTCAAGAATTCAGATAAAGTAATGATGGAAAACTGCCCTCTTTATGCATCTCATGATACTAATATTGACATAATAGAATAGGCTAATAAAGTCACAATCACGGATAATATTTTCTGATATGGCGGGGTTTTTAGGCTATTACGCTCCGTAGCTAACAAACCGCTTGACGAATTTATCCCAAACCATACAATTTTAGAGATCAATATATTCTTTATGCATTTTTGTAGCTTAAAATTGATATTATGATACTCAATTTTGCTCTGTTAAAGTCGTTATTATAGCAAAAATGCTTTAAAGAATTCGTTAAAATACGTGTGCTTTTCCTTTATTATTAAAGTGTGACCTCCGTGAACGAAATCAATCAAATTTATATGTATGTCAGTTTTGTTATGTAGGATTTAATTGTATTTGCGGATGTATGTTTGTGTTTTTGACTTTTTTACCGGATGGTTTAAATTTAAATTAGTACAAATTAATTCTAAATCAACTGTTTACGGTCCTTTTAAATTTTAAATATTCCATTAACGTATGATATAAATATATAATTTTTTTCTAATTTTTGTGTTAATTTATTTAAAAATGTATAAAACACGTTCGATACCAACATTCGTGCGTTCTTTAAGGTAGTTTTTACATTGGAAGGCTTCATCATCCTAAGCATATTAAAAAAAACAGATTATTTTGCTCAATTTTGCCATATATGATAATTTTGCTGTAATTTTGGATTAGATTTTTGGTACTTGGGCTGATGAACTCTATATTTTAAATACAAAATATTATTATTTTAGTTAACTTTATTAAAATTAAATTGTCTTGATGTTTACTTAAGAAATTGTTTAAAACTTCATCTATTCATAGCACAAATTTCAATTCCAAAATGAAAGAATTTGCATCTCACAGAGATCAAATAGCGGAAAGATGATGAGACCATATTCTTCACATTCTCCAAAGTGAGTGAGTGAGAGAATAATTGATGAATGGTCGTCAAAAGAGTCATGTTTTGAATGAAAATCCATTAAGAAGAACACTCGTATCAAGATAATTTGTGAATAATTCGAGAGATGATGTTCATTTTATATTGATTTGTTTTATTGTTTCATTTACAACGAAAGTTGATAAGTTTTCTTCTTCTTCGGGCATTCTTATAAAATGATGTAAACGGAATGGAAGACAGAATGAATGAAAAACACAGGGTGGTCTTCCTATTACAATTACAAACGTGGAAACTCTAAAAATAGAGCACCCTTTGTGAGAGAATTGAGCAGAGAAGTCATTCACTGCCTACGTAACTCATCGAAAATGGAATAGAGCACGTGGGTGAAAAAGTGCTTGATGGATGACACCCATAGTATCACTCTCCAGAATTTTAAACAATCCATTAATTTTGTCCCAATTTTGCTTCAATGTCAATGCTTATCATTCTTAACTAAATTTGTATTTAGTATTCTTCATCCTTTGATTAATGAACCAATGTGCTTTTAATTAATTTCATTTGGATTCGCAATGAAACTTAAAATATGAAATTGGAAGTCAAAAGGTTATTTTTATTTTGTTCCTTGATTTGAATTTAATATTTTTTTAAAGACAAACAGATAATCCTCCTTTGAAGTTGTTGTCCTAATAATAAAATCAATAAAAACAATAGATTGTAGTCTAAATGTGTGCTTTATTACATAAACATTCCAAATTTGACAAAAATAACCTATTTGTTTTAACTATATTTTTATTAAAATATTTTATAAATTTTTAAATTAAATATTTAAATAAAATAAAAAAATAAATACAGGTTTATAAATTTTAAGCTTTTGTATATTTTAACAAAAGCTTAAAATTTATAAACCTGTATTTATTTTTTTATTTTATTTAAATATTTAATTTAAAAATTTATAACCAATAACACAATATTAAAATAATAATATTTTTGCACGTATCGAAACATACGCTTTTCGATATCCATTTGAGTTTCGTAATGTTTCACTTTATCACACTCGGTGAAAATTATGAATTTTTATTTCACTAGTGAAAAAAACGTCTTAAACTATCCAACAAATTTGTCTCAAAGTTAAAATGGGTCGCCATATTTACCCTTAAACAACACAAAATATGGTCTCGACTATGCCATACGACCGTGATTATGTTGCAAATTAATTAGCGTTTCCTGTTTTTAAATTTTAATATTTACCGTTTCAACAACCATCTGCATATAATTTGGATATTTTTGTTCGATTTTTGGCACATTACGTAGAAATCAGAGATAAATATGCTTAACTGTAATGTAAGTAAATTATAGATATTGCCTTATATTGCTTTAAATGGAAATTTATTTTATATAAATTAAAGCAAACAAATGTTCCATGCCAGAATAAAATATGCGTTTGCCTTATGACCAAGTAGTTAATAGAGAACAAACTAATCTAGTTTGTATTCCAACCGTTAACGGTAACTTTACAATTTAAGATTTCACTTGAAACATTTGTGAAATATGTCAATTTCTAAATTTTTCTTGTAAATAATGAAATTTGAAGTGAAATTATAAAAATTTTAGCGCTCATGAGTGGAGTACAAAAAACGTTATGTCCTGCTCGGGTGTAAAGTCCTGTTTTTTAACTCGGAAACAATGAAACACTCGCCTTCGGCTCGAATGTTTCACAGCTGAATTTATACCCTTGTAACTCAAATAACTATTACTTTTATTTTTATGTGGACCAAAGCTCCACATAATGGAACACTATTATTTTTAATTAGAATTAGTTAAAACTCATCAATTTCATGTCAAAGTTGCCTTGACTATTGGTTAAAATATCTCCTATTTCAAAAGCGTTAGATACAAATCCGACTCTAAGTGAGAACTATACGTATATTATTATATAGATTATATCTTGTACCGAATTAAAAAATATTTCTTTAAAATTTCAATACTTCTTTGACCGAATTGGGTGAAAGAATTTTTACGTTTATATTCGCATTTCTTAATAACGAGCATTAATCATTGTTCTTGTATCAAAAACTAATACAAAACTTGAAAGTGGCCAGATCAAAGAATCTAAATCTATGGGATGGGACCTAAATTATTTTATTAAATTCAAACCATGTTAAATCTTTATTTAAAAAAATTAATAATATGTTGAAATCAAATATCTAATTATTTTCAAACAAATTATACACAATTTATCCACTTCAATTATTATTAAATAATTTCCTTCTAATTTCAGAATAATGTCCTGTATAACAATAGGGGCGGCTAAATGAAGAGAGAGAACGAAAAAACTCTGTTTACTTAAATTCGCATCCAAACGGTGTCATGGTTTAATGTGAATATTGGGAATTCCTTGGGTAATAATGGCAGGCTTTGTTTAGGGGCTGATGAAGTATGCCAATGAAGTGCGAAGGACACCACTTAATCTGTGAAGACATAAACCTATTAACGAGGCACAATGTAAACATGGCAAAACAGCAACTCGAATAAAAGATTATACTCATTGAAAATAAATTGTCTTCTTTTGTTGAATAGAAAAATTAATAAATAATTATATTAATTATTAAGAAATTGTTTTAATTTATAAAATAATTTAAAATGTAGTAAAATTTCCATTAAAATCATTTAAATAAAATAGATTTTTATAAAATTGTAATACATTTTGAAAGATCTTATTTATGAAAATAAAGAAAATATCTGAATGAGAAGTTAGGCTTGAATATTGCTTTCAAAATTGGAACTTGCAATTGCAAGGGAGTATAAAATAGGGGTGTTGAACGTATCAATTCACCGATATCTCAATAACTTTTCGGCAAAATCGATCGGCTATTTTCATTTTATTATTCAATTCGGATTTGGAACCCTCTTTGGTGTTGATTTCGGATTGAGAATTCATTTTCCAGCTCTTTGACTTTAGCTCTTTTCTCTGGAATTGTGATCAAAACATTGGGAAATATATAGGACAATCAGGCGACAATTGTTTCCGAGGGTGTGGGGGTGCAAATCAACCCCTGGACATTGTTTTCACAGAAGCAGATGTCGATAGAAAATGGATAAATTGAGTAATTTTGATCCCATTTTTGGGCAAATTTATTCCAAAAATGTCTAAATTTTGAACTACGTCTTCTGAACACGTTTCCAAAATGTAAATTGGTGAAAGGTAAGCTTGTCATATTTTGTGCGATTTTATTGATCCTCAATAAAGTATATTGAGGACTCAATAAAGTTTTACGGCAGCAAAGAGGGGTAGCAATTTAGCAGTATTTTCCTTCTGTTTCCTTTTCAGCATTCGTTATTTACAAAAATTTCTCTGTCTCTCTGTGTTTGTAAAAGTCCTAAGCCGGCATCTCTCTCCTGTTCTATTCGAAAATAGGGGATGAAGAGGGAGAGAGAGACTGCTTAGAGGTAAATAGGATCGGTCGTGTGCCAAGCATCGATATATTGGCAGGGCATCGAATTTCAGCAAATCAGTTATCAGTGGACAGTTGAGGAGTGAAGTTCTAGAATTTTAGCGTGTTTTTCAAAGATCGTGATCGAGTATTTCCTCAAAATGGACGTGATTTCGAGTGACTCTTATAATTACTACCACCAGTACTACAGTCCGGGCCACCAACAGGAGATGTACTCCCAGTTTGGAGCGACAAATGCTAATAACAATAATCAAAATGAAAAGGGAGGAAATTATCCACTTAACGGAAACTGGAGCCAATTTTCCCCGTACGATCAATCGACGAGATCAAACGAATTATACTTCCATCAGCCGAGTCAATATTCGAGTGCCAATTACGCGGAATATTACCAACAGAACAACAGCAACAGCAGTAGTTACCCGGTTCAGCAATTGGAGACTGCAAATAATTTCGCTGCTGATCAGCAAAATTACGATTATTATAGGGCCAATGTGAATGTTTTTCATGCTGCCTCCTCTTCTCCGTCTTTCTCTGCTGCTGCTGTTCCTGCCTTTTTGGATGACAACAAACGGAGCAGTCAAGTGGTGGTCGTGGATGACATCAAGAGGAATGCTGCTGCTGTTGTTGCTCCAAAGAGGGGGAACCTAAAGCGAAGGAGCGCAGACAACAACGACGACGATGATAATGAGAAAGATAATAAAAACAGCGACTCACCAGCCTTGCGTGCTCTGCTAATGATGGATGCGCCGTCGAACAAGAAATTCAAATACACTCCTTCGAATTTTTATCGGCAGCTCAAGAACACCAGTCTAATTAGCTCCAGCTCCTCCAGCCAGAACGCGATGGCCGACAGCGCCAAATTCCACGGCGATCCCAAAACCGGCAAAAATGCAGAGAATTTCGGACATTTGGAGGACACTTCGGCCACCTTGTCCCCCCTTCAGTTCAACGGTGTCGAGGAGAGTGTCAACCTGTACGACTATAGCCTGAATCTAGCCCAAAGTCATCCCTATTATCAGAATCAGAACTCGTTTTATCCTAATTTGAACGGCACAAATTATTTCAATAAATCGGACAACTTTCAACAATTGGCTACAAAAGAGGGATTTGAGGCGAAAACATTGACCAACCAGCAGTACTTCAACGACAAGGCCTCAAAGTGCGGATCATCCATTTGCAGCCCTTCGCAAATCCCTGCCAATCACTTCATCGAGGGGATTAGCACGCCGCCATTATCCCCGAAAGAGGCCGG
>JXOV01000436.1:19315-63981 GCA_001014945.1 Clogmia albipunctata | reverse complement strand
GATTAGCACGCCGCCATTATCCCCGAAAGAGGCCGGACCTCCTGTCAATCACGACAAATCTGCCCTGTCATCCTCACCAGCCAGCAGTTACCAGTCAACCTACTCTTGGATTCAAAATGGCCTAGGTAAATGACTTGCAATTTCTAAAATTTTAAACATTTCTTAGAATTTTCCATATTTCTTTTTAATTCAAGACACCAAAAACTAATTTGAATGTGTTTTTTAAATTACAGAATCATCTAAAGACGGATCAAAGCGAACACGACAGACCTACACCAGGTATCAGACACTGGAATTGGAGAAGGAGTTCCACTTCAACAAGTACCTGACCAGAAGGCGACGAATCGAGATCGCACACAGCCTCAGTTTGACGGAGCGACAAATCAAAATCTGGTTCCAGAATCGGAGAATGAAGGCGAAGAAGGACCAGCAGGGAGACAGTCCCGACCCCTGTTTGGACGACTCCAACCACCAACAGGCGTATTTTGAAGCCCCACACCTCGAGAATCCCAGTTTATTATCAAAAAGTGTCGATAATCATCTCTTAGTGCCATTTGTTTAAATTTTATTGCAATTTTAATTTTTCGCAATTTTTTTACCAAAAAATCATCATTCATCCGTACCTTCAAACTTGTAAATATGTACATAGGATCTATTTATTGAAAGTAAAAACTATATTCAATTTAAATCCGTGTAATTTCTGACCACAACTCCTTGCTGGACACTCTGGCCAAGCGTCCAACAGGCTTCCCTTTCAGCGCCTAAACGACTGTGACGATCTCTCAGGGTGACGCAGATCTCCTCTAATCAGCCCGAACAATGGTCGCCTTTGAATTGTCTTTCGTTGAATGGGAAATTTGGGAACAAGCATCTGCTGTTTGCGGACGGACCAGGGGTTTTCGCTCTCCTTTTTTGCCTCCTCCGTTTTTCGGTTTCTCTTCGCACTTTTGCTGCTCTTTTGTCGTGCTTAATTCACCTTTTCGATTCCCAACATTTTCGCTATAAATGGCGAAAATCAAACACAATTTATCAAACCGAATGAATCGGAATAGAGACAGACCCCCGATCTAATTAAAGGGTGGAACGGTAAGTTGAAAAACACATGTGGGTGATAATGGGAAATTAATTTTTTAATTTAATTTTTGGATGTATTTTAATTAACAATATTATTTATGGAATTTATTTATTTAAATTATTTTTTTTAATTATTAAATTATCTTTGAATTAATATTATAATATATATTTACATTTGTGAGCGAATTATTAGCACCGCTTGAAATAACTTATAATTGACTACATTCAATTTATAAAATTTATCAACCTTATAATTTAAAGAAAATGCAATATTGTCTTATTACAAATTGATTCTCTAAAAATAGAGAAAGTTCATTTATAATAAGAACGGTGCTCTTGAAAATTACATATCAATTGACAACATTTTCTTTGTGGGGTGCTATAATAAAACTCGCTGTATATATTGTAAATATAATGGAATCGAAAATATTCTTTAGATATTTTATGACAAAATTGACTAACATTCAAAGTGAATTCATAAAATGTATGGAAAAATAATAATAATATGTTATTTGTTTATTTTTATAAAAACTTTATAATCGTCATTTATGTTTTTTATTTTTTTCCATATTTTTGGAATAAGTGATTGTTGTTTTAATTTTTATAATATTTAAGTTAGCCATTTATCTCTAGTCTACTGTTAATTTCAGATATGGTTATTTTATTTTTTTTAAATTTAATTTAAAGTAATATTTAATAATAAATAATAGATTCCTGTGTTAACAAAAAACTTATAAAGTATTAAACTTTTTTAAAGCGAGTAAAACAGTTTCTTTTATTTTGTTTTTGTTCTAGTTTTGTAATCAGTTTCATAACTTAAGGAAATTCAATAAAAATTTTAATCAAATTATAAATTGAAATTGAGCTTCTACTGTATTTAAATCAAAATAAAATACAAAATATTTTCAGAATTATTGATTCACCCTAAAAATTAGTATTTATTCGTAATATTCCATAATCAAATCCTATAAACTCATAAATTATGCTTTACATATTTTGAGTTGAAATCTTTACAATTTCGTTTAAATTCGATCACAAATTCTTTAAAATGCTTCGAAAAATAAAAAATACCAAAATTTTATATTAATTAAAATTTTAAACTCGGTTTCTTAATAGTTATTTGTACAACAATGGTAAAATTTTAAACATTTTGCGTTCCTCTCTTACTCACAGCCGAATATTTTGTATCTTTCTGTTACTCATAGCCGCAAGGCGTAGTTAAAAAATTTCAAATAGGTGGTTTTTCAATTAAATTCAAATAAAAATCGTCAAAACTGGCGACCATATAAATTTAATGGATTTCTTTTACGGAGGTCACACTTTAATATTAAAGAAAAGGCACACGTGCTTTAAAGAATTCTTTAAAGCACTTGTGCTATAATAACGACTTTGACAGTGCAAATATTTCGCGAATAAATAGCAAATAAATAAGCGAATTGTATCGAATTCTGTTAAGAAACTGATTGAAAAAACACATAATTAAACACTTGTATCTTTTACAAAACTGTTCTTAATCGTTTTATAGAACTTTGCTCGTGTTTAATTATGGTTCATGTTTCGCAAGCGTTGTTTAAATAACTATTATAAAATTAGCTTTTGTAAGTTAAATGTTTATGATAGTTCTTGAAATAGTCCCACAATTTAAATATAATTCAATAAAAATTATAAAAAAATATTGACATTTTAGGTAAAACACCTGTAACATTGGCTTTTTCTATATTATTTTCATAAAACTGAAATCGGTTGAATTTGCTTCCCAAGAAGAGCACCCGAAATTAATTGCAAATCCGTTTTAAAGTCGGGTTTTGGTGGTAGCAGGCCAGGCAGCCGAGGCAGAGGGAATGTTTTCGCATACACCGAGCTACATTTATTAACCCGTCGCACGGCATTTTTGAAAAATGACTCCCGAACGCATCATCATCGTCTTTTGGGCTGGCTAATGAGGGCCAATAAATAAATATTCCTCAATGCTCGGGACACGGAAAAATTGCCGCTAAAGAGCAGACGATCGGATTTATTATTGGTTGACAAATTCGACTAGCCGCCAAGATTTATAACTTTTGTTTTTTCACTGACATTGTTTTTTTTTGGTACCTGAAACGATCATTTTGATTGTTGTTTTCCATTTTCAACCTTACAAATAAACTAATCGATCGGCGGTAGCAGGTGGACAATCAAGATTTGTTTTCGCGATCATTCCAATGATGATGGTCTGGTGTTTTTGATAATGACTGCAAAGGGTTATGCTTTTTTCTTCACGCGCTCGACGACTCGGCCATTAACGTGATCGTGTCGAAAACTTGTTTGCGGAAATTGATTTTCTCTCTCGTGTTCGATGGCAAATTTTATGCCTTTTTATCTTTGTCGCAGTTTTTTCAATGGTTGTGTAATTAAAGTCTACAAAAACTAGAGATCTTCTTCAAATAACTACATGGTAAAACAAATATTTTGTCAAAAAACAATAATCGATTACAAATTTATTGAAAATACATCATTAAAAAATAAATTACATTTGCTATATGCTTTGATATGAGTACATGAAATATTGATTTATAGTTTATAAATGTCGTTTTTAACTTTTAATGAAATGAACGTACTACAAAATACCAGCAGAATTAACATATGGAACAATCATAAGCCAACATTGAGCAAATTATGTAATGCCGAAATGACTCGAAACCAGCAGTCCAAGTCTAATAACTATATAAGAACGATTTGTAGGGAATTTAATAATCTTTATTTTAATATGGATTGGTTTAAATACGTCTAGCCGTTGGTTAGTTAATACCCTAAAAACCCGCTACGTCATAATAGTTATTTTCGTTTCAAGACGGTTTAAGTTTCGGTTTTTTAAGAAGGAAGTTTGTTTCCACTAGGAGACGAAGTCGACGACGCGAATAGCTTTCATCGAGAAAACTGAATTAAACGACGAGAAATGAATGTTAATTTTCCCAATTTTCATTTGTAAAATAGCACAAAAACTAATTAAATATTTATTTGGAAAACATTAAAACATAACTTTGATACTCTAGGGGCTTTTTGTAGTTTTAAAAAATAGAAACATAGCATTTAAAGAAACATTTTGACGTTTCATTCCTCAGACTAGAATAATAAGAAGTCGAATGATTAGATGTATTTGTGAATGGAGTTGTATCTTTTCATTCCTATAGTATTTTTTTCATGCCTGCATCCATTCAGTTTTTCAAACAGTGATGGTTATTATGTTTCATTTAGAAAAGTTTCACTTTTTATTGAAGCATAAATTAATGAAAACAAGTTCTTTTTATATCAAAATGGGGAAAAATATTATCCGCGATTGTCACTTTATTACGCCAATATTAGTATCCAGAGATGCACAAAGAAGACATTTTATAATAGCCATTATTATTTTATTTGAATTCGAATTTTTTTATATATTATTTTTTCGTTTTTCGAAATCAGGGTTTTAAGACTTTCAATGTGAGTTAATCTGCTTTGACCTACAGTTCTAATCTGTTAAGAGATATATTGTGTGTAAATTTTAAGTTTCAGCTTCTTTTGGTTCCAGAGATATCTAGGAAAAGCAAGTGCGGCTATAACCTTAATTCACAGTGTAATGTAAAGTGGATCTTTTGGTATAATAATTTCCTTTTAATTGTACTTAATTACTAATCTATATGAACACTCTGTAAACAGGCTCTGTATTTAATTAATCGATAACCACTTCATACAAATGATTATTCTCATATAATGAAATGTAACAACCACCATTGTTTCATTTTGAAATTATATTCAATTGTTCTATGAGTTGTTAATATGAGTTTAAGCTGAAAACACTGTCAATAAAATTTGAAGATTTCTGTAACTAAAAATCTAAATAAATCAATTTTAGAGGAAGGAGAAAGAAGTCTAAAAATAGAACTGAAAATTACACCAAACACGTGTAAACTGTATTTTTTGCACCTTGGGCTTGGTTGAGTTGAATTGGTAAAGAAGAAATTAATTATTGAAACAGTTCCTCAAACAAACGGGAGATAATTAAAATCTGTTGGCAATTGCTGAAAAGGTGACGGTTTAAATGGGACCGATAACTGCTTGGCGACAAGTTTTCAAACTTTTCGACCTGTGCTGTGTGATAGTCTTTTCAATTACCGCTCAACCGACTTTGATTCTTCAGCCTTGATAATGATGCCACCACCGAAATAGAGTCGTCGTTACACAGTGACTTTGACACGCCATCCATATTCCCGATGAGAGGTCGAGATAACGCGAAAAGGCATTAAAAGTTATGAAATTATGATGTTTTCGATTCAAAGCGCAAAGCCAGTTTGCGGAATCATTTCGGGCAAATTTCGCATTAAAAAGCGCTGATAATCCCATCTGTTGTTCCATCCAAAAGAAAATTGAAACAATCAAAGTTTGGCATTTGGATTTTAATTGAAAAATATTAATTACAGACGTTTGAAGGAATGTATTGTTCTCTTCTTCTTTTATTTTATTTTGCAAAAAAGGAAGAGAGCGTGGAAATAAATTAATTCCTACAAATGAGATTGCGAAAGTAATTAAAGTGGACGGGTGCTTTTTGCGCTAAAAACAAACAGATAGAATCGCCATAATTATGAATTACACATTTCGTTTTCCTATAAAACAGGAAAAAAAGAGATGCTTTTTCAAGTCGCCCGTGTTTAATATTGAATCTATAATTTTACACAAACTGAAAAACCAATGTTATTAAGAATTCTTCTTCTACCACTCAATAACCTTTACCGGTCTAGATCTAACCAATTGGTTTTACGTAATCGGAGTTCTCAAACGCCCTATCTATTCATTTGCCAATCTTTCACAATTGACATTTGAATACCAAGTATCCAAATCATTATGTTATGATGTGATTAGCACCATGAACTGATGATCCTATATAGAGCTTATTTATTGTCAGGTGTTTGCAACCAAAACTAAACACACATACTACGAAAAAGACCATCCCTTTCACACTTTCATCTGTATTCGTTCATTGAACAGCAGAAAATTACTAGTATTGGAAAGATCCGATTTATCTCCTCGATTCTATGCATTTCATGCAAGCTTTGAAAACCTAAATTCGAGCAAATAATGTTGACGACATTAGTTACTCGAAGTTTGAGGCCGGGGTATTATTTTTGTTAAATTTATTTTAAACAAATATTAATCACGGAATGTTGTTAGAGAAAACGAGTAATGAAATTCGAAAGAAAAAAATTACGGATTGATCTGGGCTCGAACCGCGGTCCTCTCGAGTTTAATTCTGAGCAACGCTTTAACCACTGCGCCACCCGACTCCCGAAGAATTAAAACTAAATATTTTCATGAGGTTGTCAATAATATTATAAATGTAGGATTTAGAGTATGATTGAAGAAAAAGTTTTCTGCGTAACCATGAAAAGTGCATGCAGCTCATTTTTGTAATCTCAATAATTTTTTGAATAAGGAACGGATTAATAAAACAGTTGTTTACAATTCTTTTACGTATATATGGATGTACAACTACGAGAATATTATGAAACACTAAGTTTTAAAATTAATATGTAGTTTTATCTATTGATATGTCTGCTAACTGAAAACAAAAGAAGCTCTTTATAAATGATAGTGATACTGCTGCAAAATAGTTATTTTCGTTTCAAGACGCTTTATGTATCGGTTTTCAAGAAGAAAGGCTGTTTCCGCTAGGAGACGAAGTTGACGACGCGA
This sequence comes from Clogmia albipunctata, assembly GCA_001014945.1. Classification (NCBI taxonomy): domain Eukaryota; kingdom Metazoa; phylum Arthropoda; class Insecta; order Diptera; family Psychodidae; genus Clogmia; species Clogmia albipunctata. The sequence continues at coordinate 57,201 of JXOV01000436.1, read as the reverse complement.
ATAGCTTCCTACGAGAAAACCGAATTAAACGTCGAGAAACGAATGCTATTTTTCCCAATTTTCATTTGTAAAATAACACAAAAACTAATTAAAACTAATTAAATATTTATATGGGAAACATAACTTTGATACTCTGGGGGCTTTTTGTAGTTTTAAAAAATATAAACATAACATTTAATGAAACATTTTGATGTTTCATTCTTCAGACTAGAAGAAGAAGAAGAAGTCGAATGATAAGATGTGTTTTTCATTCCTATAATACATTTTTCATGCCTGTATCCATTCAGTTTTTCAAGCCGTGATGATTATTATGTTTCTTTTAGAAAAGTTTCACTTTTTATTGAAGCATAAATTAATGAAAACAAGTGCTTTTTTTTTATATCAAAATTGGGAAAAATCAGTTTTGATGTAGGCCATTTTTCAATTGGACTCGGTAAAATCATAAACTTAAATTAAGGAGTGCAATTTTCGATAAAAAGATACATTGGGAGTGTAAATACTGTATTCGCTAACCAATTAATAACCATTAGCATGCCCCTTTATATGAATATCGGCTTTACAAGGTCTATCACTGAAATATAAAAGATACTCGCAATCCTTCAGTAGAAAAAATAGCTAACCTTCTTTCAATACAGTCCCAAGTGATCCTACTTAAAATTTCCGAAAAGTCATTTTAAAAACATTTGCCTATAGTTTCCCTATGACTATGTTTATGCTTTATAAATTTATAAACAAGGGAAAAATTAAAATTGTGCTATTAATATTCTCGTAGGTGTATATTCTTTTGTGTTAAATATATGTAGTTCATATAGTTTCAACAATGTACAACGTCATTTTTACTTTATAGTTATGTAGCATTTTTAATCTATTGTTTTGTAGTTCAAATTTTAGCAGTGATTGTCTCTTTAACATTTATTTTTGAAATCTTTCTATAAAAAATGTCTAACCCCTGATAAATTGGATTTTAGCTCCTGAAAATCGTCTGGACGTGGTGCCGAAAATGAGTCTGAGGGCAGCAGACATTCATCCTTCATCCATCCATCCACCCAGCCAGTCAGCTATTCATCAATATTCTGCCTGCCGAAATGCGGACATTCAAATAAAACAAACATATGAGACAACTGCGAGGAGCAAAACGAACGAACGAACCCCTAAAAAGGCGTTCGAATGGAATGTAGGTTAAAACCGTTTCAGTGATTAATTGTATTTCTCAGTCGCTTGTCTTCTTGTGCCATGTTCAATTTGCCATTTAATTGAAAATTTGTAATTCTCTCTTTTAAATGAATTTATTGATTTTCCGACAAACATTCAACAACGGGTGTGAAAATGCATTCCAAACACTTTTTTACGCAACTAGTTTTTAAAAACCCCATTTTGGGGTGTTAGATTGTATTTTGTTCTCTTGTTAATTATTTTCTTAAAATAGAAGAGGGTAATTTTCAAAATTTATTTATATCATTTAGCAAAACTTTTGCAAAAACTGAAAGGAAAGGGACATCTGTTGCGAAATAGGAAACCAATTCCAGTGAGAAATACTTTTCTTATAAGTTTGTTTATTGGAGAATATGCATTTTCAAATTGTAATTCCTAAATCGAGTTAGTTTAAATTTTAATTTGTTTTATGAACCTTATATTAACATGAGCTATGTTTTTAAAACATTCAATAAAAAACTACAATAAATTTAATTTTGATGTTTATTTTTGCAATTTAAAAAGGTATGTATAAATATATTTAGAAATTAATACACTGCATTTCATTTGTTTAAGGACGCAGGTTTAGGTTATTGGAGCTATGAAACCCAGTTTTTGGTTATTTTTAAAATTTGATATAAATGTTTAAAAGACTTATTTTATGCACTTTTAGTAATAAATCATTTAAATTTTTCCCACAGACTTGGGTCTTAATCAATTTTATTAACAATTATCGTTATTTGGGATTTTATTTAATAAAATCATTAAAATATTACAAAACTTTACTAGAAATAAAGTTAATTAAAGTAAATTTTGTATTTTATTTTAATAACAAACGATATTATTTTAAAGTTATATGATAGAAATGGTTAAATATCAGAGTTTTTATCAAACACCCAGTTAAATTATTTCACAATGTCAAATCAAACTGCTGTAACTCATGATCTATTACATCTATCTTCACTAAAGTTGCGATATAGATAAATTATTATTTATGCTACAATTATCCAAATCAAAACGTTATTTTTTAAAATTAATTACTATAAAAAATATTATGACTGAAATTGTCATTCCTGGCCCCTTATTAAAAATCATTTTTTATTGATTTTTAAATTAAATTGAACTAAATTTTATCAATAACATTTATTTCAACAAACATGTAAGATATAAGAACAAATATTTTTACAATTTCATTATTTTATGTCACAAGTTAAATACGATTTATTTATTAACATGACTAATAATTAAATTAAAAGATTTGCAAAGCTAGAAATTAAATTCCGCGTCCTTAAACAAGTGAAATGGAGTGTGTAGATGTTATGTCAATAAAATCTACTATGTTATAAAGTTTATCATCTAGTGGTAGTAATGGTACAAGTGATTTACATTTATTCTATATTATTATTTCGCTGTATATCATTTCCTTTAAACAATAAATGATTGCTCTGATTTTCATATAAGTTTTTTTTAAATTAACTTAAATTTATAAGACGTTTTTCAGGTTTTCAATAAATAGTAACTTAAAAACAATAAGTTTAAATTCGATTATACGATGGTAGTCACCAAAAACGAGATAATTTATGAGGTAGATTACAATGTAGGCTGTTATTTTTGGTTTCGCGCAATTCTCCACTTTTACAAAAAAATTATATTTTATGAGAAAACCACTATCAATTCCGAGAATTTCTTTTTTATTCAGATATTATACATATTAGTTGATAAAACAGCGTAGTGTTTTATACATTTTAAATAAAAATTGAAATTGTGCTAGGTGGGCTATTAATTTTCTTGTAGCTGTATGTACAGCTAAAAAAATAAAGTAATACATTTTTCAAAAGTTCACGTTCATATTTTTGTCCTTTATTTTAATATAATTTTAAAACTGTATTATTATATACTTAACTTTTTAATATTATTTTGTACTGCTTTTGTAACAAGTGGGCTGAACAATTTAAAAACGCATAATTTTTGCATTAAGAAACAAATTGGAGTGAGCATTACTTATTTATATCTTGAACATGATCTCGCCAATAATTATAGGCATGGTAAGACTTAGTGGCTTGATTACAACGTTGTTTAATTATAAATAATTCGGTAAAATTGTAAGTGGAAAAAATACATCTTCATGATTTTACATTTTGTAATTTTTTACACAATGTTAACGTAAAAGAAATTACGGATAACAAGCAAAATGAATATTATTTATATATAGAGATCCAATGAATTTATGTTGTTTTTACTAAAAAACGATTGTGAAATATTTTAGCTACACTTAACATAAAATTTTCCATTTTTTTTGTTAAGTTGTGAATGTGACAAACCTAAATATATAAAATACAATTGTTATTCCTGTTTTTCAAAAAGGCTCTTGTTTGTAATTAATATATTAATTTTCAATAAACTTTAAATAAACTTTTATTGCAATAGAAAATGATATATAATAATAAATGAATTTTAAAAGAATAGACTTTACTTACTCTACTACAGATATATAATATAGGTATATTAAGAACAGTCAGTTCAATCCTTTTACGACAGGTCTCTAAAAATTATATTTTAATCAATATCTCGGAGTGTATCAATGTGATCGCTATTCTTGTTGCAACTATAGAAGACGTTTCAATTGGCCATTATCGGGGTTATAAAAAAGGCCTTAGTTTACTGCAGATAATTGAAAAAGGTGACGAGTATTAAAGTGTGTATTTTTCTCTACAAGAATTGCGTTTACTATTTTCGACATATACAGCCAATAAACCTTTTTAAAAGACTTTTTATAAATCAAACATTTAATTATGCCTTTTTGAGGAGTATTTTGTAATTTGAAACCTCTTAATTTTTCACAAACTTCTTTTTCCATTGATTTAATTAAATAGAAACTCCTACAATATTATATAAGGAAATTAGCAAAATTAAGATTACTATTGTTACAGGCTGACTTTCCTAGCCTGATTTACTATTTTCCAGCCACAATAATCAGTTTAAATAATACGAAACACCAATTTTAACTTTTACTCTAACCAAACACTTTTATTCTCTATCGAATAACTCCTATCCTTCATATCATCATTCCAAATTACAATAACAAATACAAAATCAAGACCGGTTACTGGTCACTGGACATAACACTATGAAATGAAAGATTGTTTTGAACAATATTCAATATCAATAGGAGGTAATTATGGTTAATTTTTAGAGTTTTAGTTAAATACCTATTCCAAAACAAAAAACATTATAATTAGCGTTCTTCTCAGCTACCTTATAACATATACAGTTAAGTTATTAGGTATTAAAAGGCATAATTTTGATTGAGCTTATGATCTGTTATGAAATTTTTTGTAGCTTTATATAGAGTCCAAAACTATGTATGGACGATTTATATAGAATTTGATAATTTTTATTTTAATATGGTGTGGCTTAAATACGTCGAGCCGATTGTTAGCTACGGTGCATAATAACCTAAAATCTGCTATGACAGAAAATACTATCGGAAATTGTGACCTTTACATAAAATTGTAATCTGCTTGTTATATACTGTGTCTAAATTTGAAGATCCAGCTTCTTTATGTTCTGGAACCAAAAGAAGATATCAAGGATAAACGGGTGCGGCTTTAACCTTAATTGAGACTGTGTATAATATTATTATTTTTGTTATTACGTTATATATATAAAAATTTGCTAAACATGTGGTTAGCAAATTTTTGGCAAAAATGTGGAATGGAAATTAGTAATAAATAAATTACTTGTTTTTTCTCAGAATAACGAAAGAAAGATGGGAAGCAAAGAAGAGGTAAGTCCGGCTTTATAGGATATCAAATAAGTTTTAAAAATTTTGACAATTTTATCCTATTTAAAGTTTCTACTTTTTTTATATAAATTCAATGTAATAAAAATTAAGAAATGCTATTATAAAAGTCGATCTACAAGTTAGTTTGCCATCAAGCTCTTGTATCTTTCATTTAATCGGAAATTAGCAAACAGCACAAACATATGAAATATATGCGATTACAATTGGATTAACGCAACTATGTTTATGAAAATCTAACATCTTTTATAATAGTAAAATTATATAGAAGAGATGTTAACAATTTGCTACATTTTTTTATGTACAGTAAAAAAAAATTTCTTTTCACTTGAGCAGTTTTTTCAACATGCAAAGCATATTCGAACGCGTATATGATCACCAACCGATTATTATTTTGTAGAATAAATTTCACACTTAAAATTTATGGTTTACATAATTTTAATTGATCTTGTTGAATTATAATTGGATATTTCGAAATATAAATATTAATAGGCTATAAAGTTGACAAAATTTAATTTATACCCAAAGAAATAATTATTTAAATTACAATGTTCATGTTATATTTAAATCTTGAATATTAACGCATTATCGGCTTCCATAAAAAGTTATTTTTTCATTATAAAGAAAAAATTTAATAACTTTTTTATAAATTATTACAATACGAGTGTTAACCAAAGTTCATTTATTAAATGGGCAATCGAATATTTGAATATTTTCTTTGGAAAACAGCATACGTACCATTTTAGCGAAATACTGTTTTTAAGAGAAACATTGAGGATAGACAGACACATCGTCTGGGCAAAAATCTCATAGGACTTACATATTGAAATATAAATTTTTTTATTGGTGTGTTTATGTGATACTAATATAATCTAAAAACACAATTTTAAAATTTAATTTTTAATATACACTTAAATGTAAACTATAAAAAAATACAGCGCGAGTTAAGACTATGAACGCCCCCATTTCCTTGATATCTCTGGATCCAGATGTCGCAGAAACTTTAAATTTACACACAATAATAACGATTCACCAATGTATATAAAAAATATTTGCTAATATTCTAATAGGTTTTGCGAAAATACGAAAAAACATACTTGTTCCATGGGCGCTATAAACGCAACCCCTTATCACTACTATAGAGAATTTATTAAATAATCTAATGATAGTTGGACATTCCAAAATATTCCAAGAGTTTCGAAAAATTGGGTCACAATATCATAGTAGGTAGAAGCTCACATTGAAAGTCTACAAACCAAACCCTGATTTCGAGAAAATAAAATTTAAATTTGAGATATATTATTTTTTATAGTTACTTTTAAAGCTATTACGTGCCCTAGTTAAAAAACTGTTCTATGTATCCATATCAAACCATGTTAATTTACATATAGTTCACATATCGTTTTGACATTGAACAGCTGGTTCAGAATCCTAAAGAAAATGATTATTTTGCTCAATTTTGAATAATATAAAAAGGAACATTTTTTATTTAATTTTTTTTTTCAACTGTTATAATAATTTTACAAAAACACGTGTTAAATTTAAACTTATTCGACTTAAACCATGAGCTTTTGAGCCAGAGTTAAAAAATTTTAATATTGTGTTCAATTTTTCCATAACGGTTTTTACATCGATAATGTATATAATTCCTATAAATTTAGTCGGTTTTATTCAAAATAAATTCTGAAACTTTGAGATGTTTGCGAGCTGTTATTTAAATTTACATGTATTTTAATCTCAAGTCAACGATAAAAATTAGATCGTTTATAAGAAAATTTTTGCAGAACCATTATCAAGATTGAGATTTGACGTTTAAGTAAATTGTTAAAAGGGATTGTTCTATTACTGATTAAATAATATTGATATTAATATTCTTATAAATTAGTAGTTTCAGTTCAAGCATTCCATTCCGATCACAAATATTTATTTACATAAATTAAGCATGGATTCGTATTAATTGTATTATGGTTTTAAAAATTAGACTTTGTACATAAATGGATTTTATTAAATTGAACTAACAAACAAATCTGAATGGAACCTGTTTTTAAAATTGACTCTTAAATTATCTGGTTTTGTTCTTATTCTTTTGGCAAATACGAAACAATTTGCACAAACATCTTAAAGGCTTGAAATACTCTGAAACCGTAAACAACGGATTTGTCACGGTCAATATTTGCAAATTGCCGCCTTCACGAGTAATCCTTTGTTGGTGCTAATCCTTTTACTAAACAATGCCGGAAAAGTGAAGCAAAAGGATTGCGAATGTCCTCGAGCAATTCTAAACAATTGATTTAGTGCAATTTAGAGTTGCATGATAATAGATGTTTTGCCCGTAAATGCAAATGAGGTGGAATGAAGGGATTTTCGGCGAAGGTTTGTTTATTTGCAATAGTAGATCATCTCCCCATTAGAGCTCCGATTGTTGGTTTTGCAAGGCCGAGAATCTCAAAGGTGTTTCGTCGTAATTGCACCGGTTATTTCCAATTTCCGGAAAACTCTTTAGCAGTGACATTTTGAAATTTGGATTTCAAATTTATTTATTTATTTTAATAAAGAATATCAATTAAAGTTGATAGACTCACATTGAATGACAATTCTGTTGAAAAATGTTTACATTCTGGTACCCAATGCTTCCTCTAAAAATTGCTTTATAATCGTACAGTGTTGAATAAAGTATAATTCAATACCCGCAGACAATTACAATTCGTGTAAATACACGAAATTAGTACTTTGTACCATAATTCAACTACTAAAAATTATAATTTTTAATCTTAGTAGCGTAGAATGAAAATCATATTTTGGCGTTTTTCATGCCTCTATAATAAAGTTGATTATGAATTATTAATCAATTTTTTCACATTACATGACAAAAAGTAAAGTTCTTCTTAAATGTTGATTATGGCTTTTGAATGTGGTTTAAATGATGAGTGCTATCACAGGAATATCAGTGATACAGTGGATGGTGCACTATTTGTGTGATATTTTGAAAAATTTACACCGAAAGTTCTATTTGCTTGACAACTTTTTTCCTTAATTGTATGGCTTTAGATCTCAATTTAGTACTGGGTTGTCTTCTTATTCTTTACTTCATATTTCGTGGAAAAATAGCTAATAAATACTTGAATTGTATAAAATCGCGTAAAAAACTAGTCGGAAAACCCCATAATTAAACACTCGTATCTATTAGAAAACTCATTTCATTCGTTTTCTTGAACTCTACTCGAGTTTAATAATGGTTCATTTTTCCTACATGTAGTTTAAATAACTATAAATTGTCAGTGTTGCAATATTCCTTTATTAAATAAAATATTCTTTTAATTTTTAATCCAGTCGATGAGATTAAATCAATGTGTTTTCCAAAAGATAATTTAGACTCCATTACAACACCAAGACATTTGTACTCATTTGTCCAGTCAATAGTAAAACAAAACCCACATCCAGATGTCAATGAACAAATAAATATCTCTTAATTTAATATAAGTTTATATATTTATTGGGTCGCAATATAATTAAGTACATTTATTATGGATACAGAAAACAATAAGCGAAAAGATTTTTGTCAAAAGTAAATAAAATACGAGTATGAATTCCTTATATTTCAATAGTTCTCTAACTGAAACTATACTACTCGTAAAAAGTACAACACGAAATAAGCATATTTCACTGGTTTTCTTTAATTTGCACATGTTTCGCACAGTGATTAGAGAAGGAACGATTTCCGAAATACTGTCCTAAACCGAAATCTAAAAGAATGGACAATAGTTATTTAAAATAACCTGCTCAATTGTTATCATCCCAAGAAGACTACAAATTGGCGAATTGGTTAAAATAATGAGCGTTAAATTGAAATTATTAAATGTTTCGTGCTTTTAATCCTTTAAATCTCCTCCTCCCTCGCAATTACTCCGCCCCATCCAGAGCAGCAGCAGCAGATTTGCATTGAAAGGGTAATTAAAAGCGAAATCATTACGAGTTTTTTGTTGTTGGCACACACAGAACAACAACGCGCGCGACGGTAGAATTGCGAGCATTTGCAAATTCGATCAAATAAATTAAGGTAAAAACCGCCATAAATTCTTCAATGGACTTTTCAGAGGAGACAGACAGACACAGAGATCGCCGCGCAGAATAAAAATCAACAGGTAATTAAATTGGCCATTTAATTTATATCAAACGGAGCTATCTTATTTCACTTCACGCGAATAATTTATGGGGCTAGGTTAAGAATTTTCAAAAATTCTCCTCTTTTCAGCTTTTAAGGTTAAGAACCAAACCAAACAAGTAAAAAAAACAAAACAAAACAGAGAGACACACTAACTTGAAGAGCCAAACTTGACCATAAATTATAATGTGGCTGAAAAAAGAACGTTTCGCATTATTATTTAATTGAACAGCAGCACAGCCAAAGAAGGAAGAAGAGGAGAAGGTGGAGCAGGGGAGAGAGAAAGAGCGAGAGGAAAAGCAGCGAAATAATGGAGTAAAAAACAGCCTTACGGTGGCAATATGAGTTAATGGGTTAAGTGACAATTTAAATGACTCCAATTAATTTTCTTTTTTGAGCCAGAGAGCACAGTATTTATTTCAATTTATTGTCTTCCATCAAACTGGACCAGAAATACTCCTCACTCACTTGACAAAAATGCAGCCAAAAATTAGCCTCACATTACACTCTAAAGTACTATTAATTTGATCAAATCAGAAGGCGAGGAGAAAAAACAAAAATTTCAATTTATTAAAGGGAAATAGTAAAAATTCCAAAAGATATGTAAATTTTGGAAATAATGACATTGTCTATCTGTTGACCATCATCATCATCACGGAAAATGACGCTTTCTGTTTCACCAGAAATATAGCCCGCCTTTGTCTCTCCCCCATGAAGAATAGGGAGTAACAGAGAGAAACGATGAGACAGCAAATCCTTTCAAGCTCCGCCCCAAAAGTGCGTGTGTGGGAATTTATTTCATTTTCGATTCAAAAAACTTGATTCAATCATTTAATTTTTCATCGCTGAACAGTTGATTTCGCGGTCAGTCAGTGTTTCCTTAAAGAAGCGGGGTGTTCAGTGGAAAATCACAACATATTTATCAAAACACAGTTTGTTAATCAAAGCAAGTCGTTCAATCAAATGACATCTAATAAAACAAAAGGTGAATAAAGTTGAGAAATTGAGATATTATTGTGATCAAGTAGTTATTATTAATTTAATTGAATAGTAAATAAAAATACATTCTGTGCCACATTAGAAATAGAAAAGTGAGATGGAAATGCGGAAAATTGATCCCTCTCAGTTGGATTTTCTCTCTCTGGATTGAACGCAATGAAATCAAGTCAATAAAAATAAAGTAAAACAAAAGTGTGTTCAGTGCTTGTTGAGTTTTGTGTGTTTCGCGCAATTATCAAATTGTGGCCAATTTATCATCTGTGGGACTACTGATTTTTTGGCTGAATTTCGTTCCTGTGGACACGACCAATGCAAATTCGCCGGGGTCCAGCAGTTGCAGCAGAAAAGTGAATTGTTCGTGTATTTGTGTCGTGTGTTCAGCATGTGAATTGTGAAGAAGTAGACAACAATCGCAGTAATCTCCGAGTTAATTTTGATTAATTAATCAGACGGCGGTGAATAATGATTGCCAATTAATTTCTCGAGAGTGGTTTTTGCGAAGGAAAAGTGGAAAATTGTGTACGCGGCAAAGCGAGAATTTCGTTAAATATATTGTTTGATATACAAAAAGTGAAAAAGTTGAATGAAATTTGACCAAATTCGTTTTGTTCGGTTGCTACTTTGATCGAAAGAGGAGCAATAATAACAAGAAGAAGAAGAGAAGAGGAATAATTTTTCTCGGTGTAAAGTGGATTATTTATAAAGCTACTGACAAGTGATGGTAATTGAATAAAATTTTAGTTGTCGTCATTAGCAGACACTGACTCTCAAAACTTTATTTATGGACTGAATTGGTGTTTTATCACTGTTCGAGAGGATCAAGTCATCAAAATTTAAATGCACGAGGGATTAAAATGAGTTTCGTGGTATTTGATCATTTTCATTGAGATTTTTTGAATTATTTATTTTTAAAGTTAGTATCACAGATTTTTAAAGATATTTTTTAATATTGGTTCATAAACAAATTTTAAAGATGATCAAACATTCTATTTGTAACAAGATAATCATTCTTGTTTCATGTGTGTCTCGAAGATCGAATTTTAGTAACTGTAATGTACATTGATGTACATGATCATTCTTTAAATCGTATGGTCGAAAACTACATGTTATCAAAGTGGGGGATGGTAACCGATCCAGGCTGTAGCCGTAGTGCGGAATTTCAAACATATTATGGACATATGTCCAATAATAAGATATGAAGGAAACCCGGGCGAAATAAAAGATCTCACAAAGAATGCAAGGAAGTGGTTGTCTTTCTCGGTACAATAAATTAGAAAAAATTGCAACAAAAAACTCATATACATAATAATTTAAATTTTAAATTAAGCCAAGTATTAGCTTTAAACTTGAAATTAACTTATTTATTTTTCTTAAAATAAGATTATAAATTACCTATAATAAAAAAACTATTCAATTTATCAATTAATTCTCGATAAAAGCGTTAAAATTTTCAATGTTTTATGAGTCACATAAATTGATGATTAACGTCTCTTAAATCTTCTTTTGAAGAAAAAAGCGCAAAAGTATTATAAATAGATTAACGTAGATATTTCAATACATAAATATATTAATAATACAATTATCTGGTTTAGTTCTGAATCACTTTAAATGAATAATTTTAAAGTGGAGATATTTGCGAAGATAGTTTTTGACCATTCACTTAACATTTCTTGAGTCCTTTTTCTGAAAATACATTTCAATCATTTAGATAGTAATTATAAGTATTTAGAATTAAACATTTATTTGAAAAGATAATCATTAGAGTATTTCTGAATTAAAATCCATTAAAGGGATTATATTGACTGAGAATAGGAAACAAATTAGAAATAACAAATGGAAAGTATTTAAAAGAATAAAGTGGAAAAGTGTTGGCCATAAATCAGTTAAAGGCGACAGACAGTCGAACAAAAGGAGCTGTTGTGTGTTTGCCCCTTGATATGACTTAAAGGAGGAAGAGCCAAAGATCTCGAGATTCAAATAAAACGTTCCGCCGTGGTCTCATAAATTATTTTTTGCCTTTCCTTTTTTTCACACAACAGAACAGAATAGTCATAAGAGAAAAGAGGCCCTCGAAAGACAACAGCCAACACATGCAAACAAAACAGACCTCAAATGGTGGTAGGAAAAGCTATGAAATAAGGAAGGAGAGCGAGAGAGATCTATTAAAAAGTCATAAAATTTGTAGGCACCTTATAAAATTCGGTTGTAATAATATTGAACAAAGGTAAAGGTAAATAGGAATAATTTATAATGGCAAACAACCATTCAGGGATTGTATAATAGTAATTTATTGCTTAATTATTTGGTATATATAATTTTAATGTTTGGGTTGGTTCTTTGGCGAACGTGTTAATTGAATTCCACGTTGATTGAACGCACAACCGAGCATACAGGCACAAATGTTCATTTAAAAAGAAAAATTAGAAAGAGAGAAAAGAATCAGCTGAAAACTGCATTTAAACCCAACTAAACCCTACGCATTGTTTAATTCAATTATTGTGGCCTGCTTCGTTCACCTTATGCCGCATAGGGCAGAGAGGCACATTTCCGATCTGATCTGATTACGTGGAAAAGACAATTCGGCGAACCGTATTTGATTAATGATGACTCTCGACGCGCATTCAATTTTCACCCAATTTCTGTTGCCCCAAAAATGTTTTCGTTTGTTTATCTCGACTACAGTTTGATATTGAAGTGAATTGTTTGACGATTAGACTTTTTTTTCCTATTTCAAAGCAAAATGAAATCAGAAAATCGATTCAGTTTGAATTTGTTTAACTATTAATTTTTTTCTTATTAAACTGTAAATTGCACTTAAGTTTCCACAATTATTACTTTAAATTTTTATAGTATTTTGAACTAAGGGCAGTGCATAACAATTAAATACTAAAAAGTAGTATATTGATAAAATTTTTTCTTGAAGTCTGTATTTTAATATATAAAGAGAATTTTACTTAATTTAGCTCCAAGAAATAATTATATATCTTCTATTTATTTTTATCTTGAAAAGTACCAAAATTTTTCATTTAAAAACCAATTTCAAATCGAATTTCATTCCACCACAAAATGGCATGTTGGAGAAAAAGTCTACACAATTACTCGTAATTACAGAGACATAAAATTATAATAATTATTGTACTCTGGTAGTGGATCGACGACGAAAGCGAAAAACGGGTTTCGCATTTACCTTTGAGGCCAATCGGCGCAGACTTCTTTTGCTCTTCTAGCGGGAATGGTAATTCTGCAAAATTGCACACAACATCCCAAAACTGTGCTCTTTTATTTAAGAAATCGTTCACCTTTTCCTCTCTTTTCCGTTCTCTCTCTTTTCGATTTCCCAAATGAACGAAACGAAACGAACAGGCGAATAAAATACTTGAACCTATAATTTCGAACCAATGGCCAATTTAACCCTTTAGCATGTTTATATTGTGTGTTTGACGACCGGCCAATTCTTGCTCTCTCTTTCTTTTAATGGGCGAAACCGATTGCCCTTTAAGATTCTTCTCTCTCGAAAAAAAGGTATTTGCAAAATTAAAAATCGCTTTAAATTGCCTGAGAAAAAAACTGTTCTTGTAAATGGAATTTCTGTACAACTTTCCACTGCTTTTCGTTCTTAAATCAGGCCCCTTTTTACCAGATCCTCTTTATCAGTGACATTGCATCAATTAAGTCCATTGCAAAATTATCGATATTAAACCATAATTTTTTCTCTGCAGTGCTGCAATTTTCAGTTAAAATCGCCGATTAATGTACAACATACAATGTAGCAACAATGTTGATGGTGTAAAGTGGTTTTTAGTAACAAAAAAAAAGTGAGAGATGAACTGTGAAGATTATCAGATGTTTTCTGAAAAGTGAGTGTAATTTTAATTAAATTGAAAGAGAAGAAGGAAATATTAGAAATTGTGTGATTTAAAGTGGAATTTGGAGGAATTAAAAATGGATCCGGATAGTTTTGCAATGTCTTCATATCAGTTTGTCAATTCGCTGGCTTCGTGCTATCCCCAGTCGCAGCTGGCCCAACAGCAGCAGCACCACTCTTCGGCCCCCAATCAGACAGCGGCCAGTGATTATTTCTCGAATCCCTCGTACAATCCCAATTTGTACAACCCTCAGTCGCACTACAATCAGAGCTACTTGAACCAGCAACCACCTCCTCAGCAGCAGCCTAGCGGGGACATGGTGGACTACACCCAGCTCCAACCGCAGAGGCTCCTACCCAACCAGCAGAATTCGACGACTCCCAGCTGTAAATACGACCAGCAAGGGCCCACTTTGACCTCGAACAGTGCAAATCCGACGACGGGCAATTCGATAGCCAGTCCACAGGATTTGACCACGGGCAGGGAGATCATCTCGCCCAAATTATCTCCAAATGCTGTGGTGGAGAGCGTGGCGAGAACGCTTAGCAAAAACTCGGCCGTGAGCTCGACTAATCCTCAAATGATAAGCAATTCCGCGAACAACAATAGCACAAATAGCAGTAACAACACGAGTCATCCGACGACGAACGTGAGCCTCCATAGCCCTACAGGAGACTCGGAGACGTCCAGCGAGAGTGGCAACGAGGACGGAGGCAGTGGCAGAGGCGGTGGACAGACAAATTCATCGAAGAAAGGATCAGGACCTCCGCAAATTTACCCATGGATGAAAAGGGTCCACCTAGGGCAGAGTGAGTAATCTTTCATTATTCAATTATAGGGCTTTTAAAAAGAATGATACAGTTTCATATATTTTTACGCTTTAAACATTTAAATTAATTTAAAAATAACTTAATGGACAAACAGTGTACAAATTAAATGAAACCTCAAATTCAATTATATAAATTTCACGGATAAATGGAATATGAAAAGCTAATTGTAGCTCTGTGGGAGGTTTCATGTTTTAACAGTAATTTTTATTCGTATTAATAGTAATTAAATAAATTTTCATAACATTCTGCTTTAAGCAACGAAAGGGAAACTAGATAATTGCTATGTGAGTATTCAGTTGTTTTTAAATAAAATTATTACCTGTGAAAAATTACTAAATTTACATTAACAGTAATTCTAAAAAGAAATTTCTATGCTGTTTTAAAACGTTGTGTGAAATAATTAAAAAAATCATTATATTTGTGCTAAACCATAAAGATGACACGGCAAAATTTGACTGAATTTATACTTATATCTTTACACGGCACAAATACTTTTAAATAAATCAATAGTTTTAAATTAACTCTTTGTTAAAACTCAAATTTAAAGTAGGTTTACCAGAGAATTGTTTTATTAAGGGCACATCTTGTTTCATGAAGAAGAAACAGCCAATTTTTGGCTGGAAGTACTGGAATTTTTATGGAATTCTAAATATAAAATACTTGAAATCAATACCATTACACAATCTAATGGTTTTAAATTAATCTTGTTTAAATTCAAATTTAAAGAAGGTTCACTAGAAAATCTGATAACAGCCATCATTTTATTGAGGACAAATCTTCAGCATCTTGTTTCAATCATTCAATTCAATTTGAAATTCAAATAACCTATAACAACGATACTTTGTTGTAAACAAATGTTTGCAAATTGCCAATTCTGTGAATGAATCAAGTTAGTTACTAAGATTGACTTTTAAATTGGATTATGAGATTTCCAGTCACAAACATATTTCAAAATGATGGACTAAAATAAGAAAAGATAAAATGAGGTTTTGGCTGTTTATTTATTAAATTTGGACATTGCCATTCTACTGGGTTTTGAACTCATATTTTATTCAAGTAAACCGTAGACTTTAACTTATTGCAAATTTTCCCAAATCAATTGTACTAAAATACTTGTAAGTAGTTCCTTTCGAATCATGTCGATTTTTTAAAATTTGATTTGGATTTGTTAAGGCTTATTTTTTGCAAAAATAACTCCTGTTGTGTTGTATTAAATAATGAATTGGTCATTCTTTTTTGTGGTATCTAATACAAATAAAAGAACGGGTAGTATCGTTCGGCACAGGATATGTTTTCAAAGCTTGGATGGAATGCAAAAAATGGAATAAATAAAGAATTGTGACATAAAATAATTATTCGTATAATGTTTTTTTATAAAATTATAAAATAAAACTAATTAATGGATCTTTTTTTGATACTAGTATTGCGAAGTATAGAAGTATCGGATCTTTGTCGCAAAATACTGTTGAATAGATTAAATGATAATCTGTGAAAGAACTCCAACTTTAAACAACTGATCACTCCCGTATTCACAATCCAACTAGCTTTTAAATTATTCAGTAATTAGTCAATAATAATATATACATTTGTACAGTATAGAATTGGCTGAATCATAGCAGTTACTAAGAGTGATTTTGAATTAGACTATTTATATGAAATTTTCAGTCACAAACACATTTTCAAATAATGGTCGAAAAAACGTAAAGGTTAAATGGGGTTTTAACTAAACCTTCCAGCGGACTTAGCACAAATATTAATTTTCATTACATCTTATATACTCGTTGACAATAGTGACTTCAGTTTTAATGCATTACTTTCAATAATTGCATACCTGCAAATTGATATTTAGAAACTGTATCATTCTTTGAAAGCATTTAATATTAATAACCTGTAAAACTACTAACACAACCCTTCCTCTATATCTATATGTTTTGTTGTCTCCATTTATAATTTGCAATTAATTGGTCGTACTTTGTTCTAAAAAAAGAAATCATTCCCTTATGCAAACCAAGCTACAGTAAGAAGAAAACTGTAATAAGTTGATTAAATTAGAATTTATGAAAGGCTCTGTGCTGAACAGACAATCATTCGATCCATTTGATTCGATTTGGTGGGCCTCTGTTTTGTAATTTCATTCATTTAGCTTTTCACTTGCACAACATAAAAATTAGTCGGGATAATAAACACCGTCGAGCCGCCGAGAGTAGATCAAGTGTGAGAGGATTCGCGAGTGAAAAGTGGGCATGTCAAAATAATTAAACTCTTGATTCAGTTCAGAGCAATGATGAAATTCGTTCACTCTCTTGTCTTCTTCTGCTAAACGAAAAATCCGAGGATTTATTTTTAATCAAAACGATGAAAACATTACCGTCAAATTAAGAGCAGATGATGGCGATTGTTGTTTTCCTTCTTCAGTCGCAGCCTCCCTCTTCTTCTCCTCGTTGTTTTTGTTTTCCTCCTCGCTCGCCTTTAGTCTTAGAATGAAGATTTTGTTTTGATTTGAGTCTCTAGATAGGCCATAAAATTCGTGCTTCGCCGAAATTTCCTCTAATTTAACACAAATCGAGCACCACAATCTGGTGTGCGAGAGGAGGAAATTTCTTTCAATTTTACACCAATCTCAAACGAAATATTGCAGTAATTATCAATCAATTGGCAATGGATTTATGGCGCAAAAAGAGTATCATGCCACAATTTGAATTAGATTTCGATTGGAATGAATTGCCCATAGAATTCATTTATTTTCTTCCTGTAACCTCCTCAGGCTATCAGGATTTCTTGGAAAACCAATAAATGGTTGAACCGAATAGAATTACTCGATCTTGAATTTGGTAACACCAGGTTTTAACCCTTTATAGAATTGTTAGGTATTCAAAAATCAAAATCTATTAAATATAAACCTTGATTTTTCGATTTTATTTAATGTCTTAAAATCTCCTCCTTAAGAAAATATTCAAATTTAAGAAATATAAAAATATTTTGGAGCATCGAACATAAAATTTTTTTAAAACAATTTTACATTTTAGTGGCCAAGGAGTTTATACAGAAAAAACTCCTTCATAAACGTACAGTGTTTAATTATGCATTATTCAATACCCGCAGACGATCACAAATCGTGTCAATACACAAAATTACTTTGTACGAATATTCAATTACTAATAATTTTAACTTTAGATCTTAGTAGCCCGGATGGACAATATAATTTGGCATTTTTCTTGTCACTACAATAAAGTAGACCTTGATTTATTAATCAAATTGAATCTTTTTAAATGGCCAAATGTAAATTTGTTTTTAAATGTTAAATGAGGTGTCCAATTGTGGTTCAAAAGATCGGTGCTTTCACGAGTATATTAGTGATCTAGTGCAATGTGCTCCATTTCCTTTATTTGGAACCTAAAGTTTTATTCGCTTGACAGAAACTTCCCTTAATTGTATGTGTTTAGATCTTAATTTAGTACTGGGTTGTCTTCTTATTCTGTACTTTACATTTCGCCGAAAAATAGCTAATAAATATGCGAATTGTATAAAATCTTGTAAAAAACTGGTTGGAAAAACACAAAATTAAACACTCGTATCTTTTTTAAAACTCATTTTTTTTTTTAAAAACTTGACACGTTTAATTATGCTTCATTTTTTCAAAACGTTGTTCAAATAACAATTTAATAATTAAATTTCTTCTCTCAAAGTTGTTTTTATAGTACAAGTACTTAAAAGAATTCTCTAAAACCCTAGTACTATTTCTTTAATATTAAAGTATGATCTCAGTAAAACGGATTTAAATGAAAGTTATTTTTATTTTGGAGTTTGTAATATTAACGGATTTTATAGGATTAAACCCTAGTGTTTAATAATGCCTTATCTTATCAAACTAGTTGTATAAAAAACTATTATTATCAAAATGTTTATTACTTTTTAGAAACATATTTGAATAGGTGACTTTTACATATTTATTAAAATATTGAAGAAGATTTTAATTTAAATATATCTTGAATACATAATCCGTTTCAATAGTTCTGTATAGGGTTAAGTATAGCAAAACCATGGTCTTATCAAACACAAATTTCAGATTGTGTTAAATATACATTTGAGCCATGACTTTGTAATTTGCAATTATGACGGCAATGAAAGTCTGTGTAGAGGAATCCACTTCATTAATTCAACGATTTGAATAACGAAAGATTGATCTGCAATAAAAGGAGGCAAAGTACGGATACATTACAATCGGAAAAGCATAAATGTATTTAAATCGGCCCACGTTTTGTTTATAAATCAATCATCATTGCATTGTTTATTTTGTTTAAGAGAATAAAGTAATCTCTCTCTCTCTTTCTCATCTCCCGATAATAAATTCGTTACAAAGCGATCGATGTAAATGTCAAAAGTGGACAGAATGACCGACTTATGGTCATTCAAATCGGATCCACCACTCTGGACCAGTGATCGGTGTTTGGAATATCAAATGAGAGGATCGCGTTTATTGAGACCTCACTGTACGCCAATTGCGTAATGTATGCAACGCGTTTCGGTTTTGCTCGCCTCTTTGGTGAATAATCGCAATAAATTCCGAGTTATTTTCATACTTTATTATTTTATGAATCAACCATGTAAAATTATTGAATTATGTGCATATTTAAGCAAGAGTAAACATTTTCAAGAACTTTTTGTCGAAATATATGTGCATAACATAAATGGGTGCTTACTTTGTAGCCATTTTTACTTACTTATACTTTCAATAGCACAGTTCTATAGAGAGAGATTTGTTTAAATATAAAGTATATATCACGTGGAAAGATACATGAATTGAGAGATGGATATTTTCTTAAATCAGCAAATTTATTAGAAAATACTTTTATAAATAACCGATTGTCAAAAAAAGTCAGAAATGAGGATAAAAAAATATCTATTTATTAGTTTTTACTTGTTTAATTGAAGGAGAAAAACTTCTCTTTATTCTATTTAAGTTAAGTCAATTATTTGATTAACAATCAAGGAAATATTATGTACGTATATAAAAATAGTTATTTTCGCTTCAAGACGCTTTAAGTTTCGGTTTTCAAGAAGGAAGGCTGTTTCCGCCAGGAGACGAAGTCGACGACGCGAATGCTATTTTTCCCAATTTTCATTTGTAAAATAGCACAAAAACTAATTAATTAGTTATATGGGAAACATAACTTTAATACTTTTGTAGTTTTAAAAAATAGAAACATAACATTTAATGAAACATTTTGATGTTTCATTCTTCAGATTAGAATAAGAAGAAGTCTAATGATAAGTTGTTGTATTTGTGAATGAAGTTGTACCTTTTCATTTCTATAGTACATTTTTCATGCCTGTATTCATTCAGTTTTTCAAGCCGTGGTAATGTTTCATTTAGAAAAGTTTTACTTTTTATTGAAGCATAAATTAATGAAAATAAGTACTTTTTATATCAAATTTGGGAAAACGTATATTCCTCTTACGAAATACCTACATTAAATTACGGTGGAATCCGTTTATTTGGACAACGAAGGGAAGTGATAATATGTCATACTAAGCAGACGCCAAACAAAACGTATTGAAGAAAATAAACAAACTATAATTGTTTTTCTTGTTGGCTAATAAACTTTAAAACAGTCGACTCTAGTCAATTCAAACCTCAAAAGGTCCTTTTAAATACTTAAAACAATACAGTAATTTTTGTTAGAGAAATAGCGGCTGAAATGCTGCAACAACAAATTTGCGACTTGGAATTGTCAAGTATTAGACGCCGATGAGTTCGATTTAACGCGTGGTTTTGGTAAATAGAAGAGGTTTTCGAAATATCAAGAGATTATGTAGGGAACTCGGGAGAGGTTCAAATTATCGAAGGTTTTGATTATCAAAAGTCGTCTGTATATGGAAATAATATATCGGCGGTCCGGAGGAACAACGACGCAAGTGCAAAATGACATTTTTACAGGAGAGCAAGAAAAGGAATAGCGGTCGCATCGAAGTATTAACTGTTTAATCTCTATTTTAAAGATTTTTCATTATTTCGTATTTATTGATAAAGTAATAGCCCATTGGCATCCACCAGGGACCAAGCCATCTGTCAAAACGGTAGATTGTAGTAGGAAAACGAGCTCCAGATGGTAGCTTTGGTCCCATATCTGTGCATAGTTTTTAAAAAAGAGTAGTAGATTTTATTAAGTTTACTACATTCCAAAACTTGGTTCACAGTTTATTGATTTTGATGCAATGGGGCCACTCAGCATTCGATGGGTTTTCTTGAAACTTGAACTCCCCGTACTCAATGTCAAACCATATTCTACAATTACCTTTCCAGAGTCTTAAATAAGTCTTGGGTTTTTGCTCTTTCGGTAATGCTTTTCAAAGTAATAGGTTTTTGACAAAAATATTATCCGCTAGGAATCGTACCAAGATCCTCGCTTTTTATCTTTTGTATAAATTGTTAGAATAGATCCTGAGCCTTAGAATTTATTTTTCGGACCGATTTTCCCATTATAATAGTTGTTTTATCGATAAACTAAATAGACAGAATAAGCTCTTCTGCAATTTTATGAGGTTTCACATGATTGGACCCTGTATGGAACGTCAATTGTGCCAATAGTGCTTTGTTAGGTACTGAGGTTTGCTGAAAAATTCGCTTTATGTTTCGTTTGAATTTTCAAATTTCTATTGATCAAAGTTGTGTAATTTTTGAACACATTACATGGCGAAAAGACTCCCGGTGGCTTTTCATACTTTCGATGGCGCCCCCAGGGCGCGCAGTGCACAATTTGAAAATCCCTAACTTAGGAGAATGCTTCAAATGATAAACAAGTCTTATTGTGAAATTTACATAATAGGGCATGGAGGCATGGAGGAAAATTTTCAGTCAACTCTCTAAACTGAAATTTCAACCTCCTGTAGCGGTCCTCAGTGAAACTACGATTACGACCTTTTTCTCATGTGCGAAAGACATATTTCTAGACTAGTATAGTAAGATTTGTATACATAGTTGCATTTGGCATATTTTTGCATTTGCGTCGTTGTTTCTCCGGATCTTCCATAGAGAGATATATTCATGGAAATAATTCAAAACAAGTATTTGCAGGATATTTACATCTATGGCATAGATGACTTTTTATAATTTTTCACTAATTACTAACAAAACTTTTGTCAGTCACTATAACTGAACACAAAATTCTTAAAAAAAACTGTCAGAATTTCTTAAAAATCAGTCTCAATGTCTTATAAATCACTACTCGATTACTGCTAACCAGATGGTCATAATAAGCGGGTCATTATGTCCGTTTATTTAATAATGCCTTTTATATATAAACTAAACTATGCTTTGTAATTCGTCATAATAAGCGGTCGGTACTATCAACGCAGTCATATTAAACGGATTCTACTGTATGTACATAGTTTGTAAAGCATTGAGTTTTCGAGAACCTAAACGTTTCCAACTGAAATTGGCCTGCATTTGGGTTAGTAAATTGGGAAACGAGCCTGCAATAAATTAGGTGAGGAGGTAATCGATCAAACTCTGTTCCGAATTCTGCTTACCCTTTCGTTCACTGGCTCTGTGTTCACTGGCTTATCTGAGCTGCAGGATCGAGAGAGTCAAGTTAAGGCAATCCAGCTGAGGCGGGGGTTATCCATCCATTTTTAAAATGGGAAATCAAAACGAAATAAATCAAATAGTGAGGCGAAACGTGAAGGCGCACGCGATTTATGAGAGTCATTAAAGGGCGAGCTTTTCGTTAGACGGCGGAAGAGTATGGAGCACCTCCTCGCAGACATTATTGTTTGTTTGGATAAAAAGGCAGGAAGAGTGAGTGGGGGAGAGCGAGGAAAGGGGGGGCAGATGTGGAATGTGCAAAATTGTCAGCTATTAAAGAGCGAGAAATCGACGATCAAAATGCAATTTAAAATCAATAAGCGCGCACTGATTGAGGGAAAGATCAAATGGCACTTGAGGGTTTGATTGGACTCGATTTCCTAGTAGCTAACAGCAGATCAGAAAAAAGGCGAGATCGTTATCCAAGTGTTGGCTAAGGATTGAATAACATGGTATTATTTCCAAGAGTATATAATACATGTCTTTATAGTATATTTCGATACAAGTGATGAAATAGAGGTTATTACAGTACGAATTTGCCATCTATTTGGACGACCGCAGCCAGTTAATAGGTAATTGAGTGCAGTAATAACCGACTTTACATGTGTATTGAACGGTATTTTGTGTAATTCTGAAAAATATCAGTTATTCAAATTGTGGAACAAGTAAGACACAGTGTCAATCAAATTAGAGGGAGAACCACCACTTAAATAAATCTGAATTGATTGAAGAGAGACAGAAATACTCTAACAAAATATTTAAATTCAAAATTACAGTCGGTAAAGTTCATTAGAGTGAGATTGGAATACTTCAAACGAAATTTTCAAATTTAAATAATAAATTTGTAGAGATTGGGTTATGACAACAATATGTAATTTCATTAAATTGGTGACTAATTTGCGTGAAAATTTTGAAATATTACCGCACGCCGTGATGAAAAGTAAAACGTTACAGAATCAATTTGCGTTAAAAAGAAGCTACTTTTCGATACGGAATTATACAGATGTTTTTAAATAATAATATACCTAGCCATATATAATTCTATTCGGGTATTAAATAAATTCCAATAAATTTCTTAAAGAATTTTTATTTAAAAAAATTAATTACTTGGAACTACGAGTAATTAATTTTTTAAAATAAAAATAAAGATTTAAAACGGAACAATGTGGGCTCTATCTATGTTAATTAAATACTTTTCAAATTGGCAAATTTAAATATTAAAAGAGACATTAAAAATGAATTTGATTCTTTAATGCATAAATTTAGAAATATGAAAAATATTATAAAAATATTAAACTTATAACATCAGGTTAGAAATTTATTAAAGAAATACACGATAAATTAAATTAAAAACCCAATTTATCATCGTCACAATTTTTGCTAAGTTTCATTCAATTATTTGGTTGCTCTTTAAATGTCTTGATTGTTTGCTATCTTTTTGATTAATTTGCCAAATTATGATGATTTCAAAAGTTCTCACATACACTTCAAAATATCTTTCACAATTATTTGTACCACATTTTTGAATAAATTGCCTGTATCGTAATCCAAGCAATTTTCTGTCTTATTTTTCAGATCGTAAGTCGTAGATCTTTTAGCAAATATCGATTAGAATTAGTTGCGAATGGCGGTAAAACAAGGTAATTGCAATGTTACTGTTGTTTTATACCATTAATGAAATATTGTTGTTGTTTATCAATTTATTGGGTGTTTAATAAATGTGATCTCTTTTAGAGGCATTTGAGAATTGTTGTTTAAGTATCATTTGATTTATTTCAGTTAAATATCTTTTTTTTATTTGCTTCCTTAGAAATTCGAACTAAACTATGTGATCATATTTTATTGTTTAAAATTGTTATTATAATAATATAGAATTGTACAGCAATTTAATTTTAAACCTCAAAGGAAAGACTTATTCGAAAACCTAATAATTTAAATCATGCAGAAATATGGATAAAAAAACTAAGAGAGAAACCATTTTAAATTGGCGACACCACCTTAAAATTCCAGTTCCAAGACCCAAGTCGGGGCTCCTAATAGAGGCAAATTATAATGAAATGATAAAAAGTGTATAATAATGAAGCTAATTGGAATTTGGCTGCCACAAAAAAAACATAATGGCGTAAAGCACTTATCTGCTGGCGTTTTGGGGCGAATATATTAATTGAAAGAAAATGAAGTTTGACAATTAGTAACTCGATTTTTGAACATTGAAAATAAACGTGTTCAATTAATGGTAATTTGGGCATAATTTTTGCATTTATGTTTCGGTAATAAATTCGGAAGATGGTGCCGTTTTTGGTTGTTGTTGTTGCTGCTGCTTCCTCACGCACAACCAAATTGGTTTTTTAACCCTCTGAGGACCTACAGTCAGGTTCAATAAACGCAGACCACTGATAAAGAGCGAGCGAGCGCCGGTTTCTCGGCTGGACCATATCCGATCAGATTCGGGATTTATTGGCGGTCTGCAGCCAATAAATAAAATTCCAGTCTCCGAAAAAATAGTCAAGCAATAAATCCCGGGGACTAGAGATGTAGACGTGTTTATGTGCCCCAAGTCATGTGTGTGGCATTCCTACAGGTGCGTAAATCAATTTATTGCTTATGTCACTTCACTTCACTAGGAGTATCTTTTTTGGGGAAAACTGCTTCTTTTTCACGTCTTTAAAGGTAAACAAAAAGGTTTCTTACTTGATTCGTTTCAAGTTTAGATGTTCTTCTATTTAATCTATGAGTCCAATTAGAAATTAACTAATTTAGATAACTTTAGCTCAACATGTTGGTTTATTTTATAATTCATTCGCATTTTTTTTCAAAAAAATTTATTGTATTGTGTCTATATTATAAATAATAATATAACAGACATATTAAGGATGTATTTTAAGTTTTAGTAGCCTTACTATAATATTATATTTACTTATTTATATTATTAATTTATCATTTATGATTGAATTGAATTTTCCAATTAGCAAAGAGTTGAATTAATTTACTATAATAAAAAAGTTCATTTATAATTTAGTTTTTTTTGGTAGAAAAATTACCGCGTTTTAATATACGTATACATTCTACATTTTTGTACTTCACTTTCAAATAGATATTGTTCTGTATTTTAAATGTCTAACAACTCCCTGGACTTTATTAATGGATTAATTACTCGAATATTGAGATATTGAAATGCAATAAGTTGTACTTCGTTCTTTTCAGACATATTATCGTTAAAGTAAAGTTTTAGGAATTCGTTCACGAATAAATATAATTAACGACAGTAATAATTTTTAAATATTAAAAGAAAAAAGACCGACACAATTTTAATTGTGCCAAACTTAAAATTAATATGATTTCAATTATGACATCTTGAAATAAAAAACTATGTAAACATTAGAAATTATATTTAATTTAACATTAATGGAGCTGCTTTTGAGTTGCTAATAATAATTAAATAAATAATTTTATGCAATTTTTTTTAAATTGATATTATGACACTAAAATTTTTTCGGAAGAATTTTTTAAAGCACTAGTGCTTTTTCTTTATTATTAAAGTGTGACATCCGTGTAAGAAATCCATCAACTTATTATAACGTCAGTTTTGCTGTATATAGTTTAACTATGATTTGACAGTTCCAACGGATGGTTGTCAAATAAATATGAATATTTAATAAACCACTTATTGAAAACTATATGAACTACTTGCGGCTATGAGCAGGAAAGAGATTCAAAGTATTTCAAAGTGTCACTGAATTAATTTGAAATAAAACGAGGACTTTTTTTTAGAGTTTTTTGATAAATTATATAAAATTTAATAAAATTTTGTATTAAACACGGTTGATTAACATTATTAAACACCGGAAAAAATTTTATAACTCGCTACATTCGTCGTTTTATAACACCCTTATATTTATTAATGCCTTTGCCAATTGACCTAATTGTATAAATAACTATTATAAAGTATTATGCTACGAATATGAAGAATACCAATCGTTTGTATTAAAGGTACGCAAATGAGTTATTCCCATAAAATTTCGTGCGCTTTTCTTGGTCCGAATTTCAGATTTTTGTTTGATTTCTTTACGAAAAGCCACGAATCCAATTATTAGTTTTTAATTCACCAAGATTTATAAACTGGTGTCGTGATTATGTGTATTGGGGGGAGGGGGAGGTAAGAGGGTTTAATGTTGATACAGAAAGAGCAGCAATTCCGATCAAATTAAACGCTGTTCCCATCGGTTGATTTATTTCAGTATGAAATTGCTCTCTCGGTGTCCAAACAACAAAAAACCCGACTTTTCGACTCTTTTTTCGACTGTCTCGAGTTCAAATGTAAATCGGTGGATAAGTGTCTAATTAATAAAGCAATAAAATTACCATAAATTTGATTAATAGTAATTTATGGGTCCATTGTGGATCAGAACAGAGCACGTATTAAATCAGGAAGTGTCCAAAAATCACCCAATAAAGTTTATTTTTATTGCCCGATAAAATAGAAATAAATAAACACATGCCTGTGAGATAATCATAATTTGAATTTTTCCATCTACTTTCATACAAAAGTTTAAGCAAAAATTGAAAATCGACCGATTAAATAAAATATGGGATCGTTGGCGGGACCTTTCGAATTGGTATTTGAAGTCCCCTAATTTGTGTAGGACAGTGATTTCAATTTGTTATCCAATAAATTAGAAAATTACGGTTACCATCAAATGGCGCGCCATCATCTCAGAATGATTCATGTTTTCATCTTCTATTTTTAATGTGATTCTGAGTTGATATTTCAAAAAGTGTTTCTTCGGTTGTTTTTCTTCGTCTCTTTGGTGGCTCAGAATCGGAGACCTAGAGGCAAGCTGTGTTCCGTGATTTATTGTCGGCTTCAGTTCTCAACTCAAGCCAAAAGAGTTGATTTTTGAGTGAATTTTTTAAAAGAAAAAAAAGTACGACCATTATCACGATTATTTCAGAATTATGTAACAGAAATTCCTTGATTAGAACAACAAATCCAATCCCCACTCTAACTGTACCGAACTGTATCTAACTCTATTTTGATTTGATTGCAAAATTTCATTCCAAAAATTAATTAATTGTATTTTATTTTCACAATTTTCAGATCTCCGGGACAAAATACGTGACGGTAAATTAACCATTTTTTAATTTATTTTTCCTTATCTTTTTTTTATTTTGACTCTGTTTTAATTGAACTAATAGGAAACACCAGGTAGAGACTAGAGACCGACAAATGAACTTATCTTTTAACTTTACGACGTGTAAAATAAATAATCCAGAAATTAGTGTTCGATCAAATTTATTGCTTATTTAAGAGAGCGGGCTTCAGAAGTCCAAACCCATTTTATGGTAAACTTGGAAACTGGTTTCAAAGTTATTTAAATTTTTAACACGCAATAAATTGCGTTTTTTTATAAGGAAACGTGATTTGATGTTTTTTTTGTTTGAAAATAGTAAATGTTACATAATTTCAAAGTTATTCTGGAAAATACTTAAATATTTGTACAACATTTGAAAGTGGGCGTTTAATTTTTCAGTTTTAATCAGTTCTCGTTAACAAAAGAAAAACAAATTAAATCTTGTTTATTATTATTTTGTATTCTCTTAGTTTCTAAGGTCTTTTAATAATTCAATTATTTAATTGTTAAATTAGTAAATTTCGATACAAATGGTGAAATAGAGGTTATTAAAAGACGAGTTTACCATGTATTTTGACGAGTGCAGAAATAACCGATTTCACATGTGTATTGAACACTATTTTGTGTAATTCTGAAAAAGATATCAGTTAATCCATAATTACTTTCGCAATGGTTTTTTTTTTCAAAATGTGGAACAAATAAATAATTTCATTAAATTGGTGAAAAGTAAGATCCACACAGTGTGGAGCTTGTCTAATCAAATTCGAGGGAGAACCCCCACTTAAATTAATCTGAATTGATTGAAGAGAGATAGAAATACTCTAACAAAATAGTTCAATTTAAAATTTCACTCGGTACATTTTATTAGAGTGATATGGCAATACTCAGAAGAAAATTCCTAAATTCCTAAATTCAATAATAAATATGCAATAATCTATATCACATGTGTATCGAACGTTATTTTGTGTTATTCTGAAAAAATATCAGATAATTGATAATTTATAATAAAATCGTTCGCAAGGGTTTTTTTTTTCAAATTGTGCTACAACAATTCACAACGTAATTCTTAACGGAAAATATTTCAATAATAATGTGTAGAGATTTGGTAGGTAATTTCATTAAATTGGTGACAATTTACGTGCAAATTTTGAATTATTTCAGCTCTCCGTGCAGAAAAGTAAACCATTACAGAAAAGTGTACTTTTCAATACGGAATTGCAAGATTTCCTTATACATTTTAACATAAGTTGTTTTAGTATATAAAAACGGAGAACGCAGCCTCAACCCAAGTGATGGCTGTGTAAAAATGGATAATAAAATCGTGTTTATTGAAACTACATTTGAAACTAATTGAATACTCTTTTTTGCTATCTCAACTACATGTGAACTTTGAAATGGGATTTTAGCTGTAAAAAGTGTCACCAAGAAGATGGGTTAATGCATTTTCCTGATTTTGCAAACATTTTCCCGTTATTGATAATGGGACGACGTCCTCTTAAAGAAGTATTTTCTTCCTTAATCTATTTTACAAGTTTGGATTTAGTTGAGATATCTACATCTACAATGAATCTGAAATAAGTTCCAATTGGTCAATGAACACGATTTTATTCACCAATCTCATGTACAAGTCATCTTGACTCTTGGCTGAAATATCTCATATTTGAGAAGCCTTAGAAACCAATACAACTTGAATTGAGAACTGGAATTCATGCTTTGAATTTTCACTATTCATTTAAAATTTCAATATTTTTTTGGCTGAATGTAGTGAGATTTTTTGCGCATTTCGGCTAAAAATAATGAACGTTCAGTACAATAGAGCAAAAGAATATTGTCTTGGGTTTGTTATTGCAAGTATATAACTACCTTAAAAGGCTCTTGTGAAAATTATCACTGATTTTCTTGCATGTAAATTCAAAACAATTGATGACAGCGGCGCCAATGACGTTTTCATAACCACTACTACCACACATCACTACAACCTTATTGTTAATTAGCGTTGGACTTGGTTACGTTTTACGTCCGTTTCATGTAATTAAATATTAGATTTAAAATTTTAAATAATAACCATAATCAGTATTAAAAGATACTATGAAATGGACCTAAATTTAAAAAAAACATCATCCTTTAAAATCCAATTACCAGATTAAAATTGACCATAAAGATTTCAATTTGCCATTTTAATAGAAAAGATACAGATTGTGGCATAGAAAGCTTAGCAATCAGGGGAATTGAAATTTGTAAATGTCATAAAGCAATTGTATAGATTTATTTAACATTTAATGAAGGAAAAGAGTTAAATGTTGTCTGGCAATCTTGCAATCCGAGGAATTGCAATGGAATAAAGTGCAAAAGTGAGCCAATTTACTCCATTGGGGCAGGCGGCGAGTCGGGCTTGGATTGGATTGGAACGAATCGTGGTCACAAATACAATAATGAAAAAAAAGACCAGATTGTTGTAAAGCCCAGAGGAAAAATTGTTGTGGAAAAGGCAAAGAAAAATCAAGAGAACAACAACAAGAAGAAGAAAAACAGCAAGAAAACATGCACATTGCTTTTGGATGTTTCGATAAAATGCGAAGAGAGAACGGGCGGCGGGCGGGAAGGCTCAGAAGAGGGCTTGAGGCTCTTTGGACAAGAGAGCGCACGGACATCGTGTTTTGAAATTGCCCAGCAAAAAATGGAAAAGAACAGCAAAACTGAGGAAGGCGAGGGAAGATTAAAAATCACAGTTTCGAAATTAAAGCGCTTTTAAAAAGCAATTTAAACCTGTTTCCAGTTCGCGATTGTAGTCTGGCGGAACCATTTTGCATTAACGATTTATTGAATATAAGTAGAAGCGAATTCCACCAGTTAATTGCATTTTCTTCACTTGAGGTTTTTTTTTATTTTCCAAAATGACAAGAGCATCTCTCTTTTTGCCTCTTTTTAAACATTCAACAAAATATGCATTCATTTGCATCCTAATTTCTAAGTTTTTTATATTACCTTTTTTAAAACTATGTATAAATTTTTGAAACGTTGTCTACGCATACATTAAAATTAGTAAAAAAATGGTCTAAATTATAATTATTCTTATAATGAAATAATAATAGAATATAGGTTCTTATTCTTATCTTACAATAAATAAAAATAGATATTTTATACACAAAACATCACATTTCTACAAAGATTATTTTTTAACTTGAAGTGATCTAAAAGTTTTTTCAAGTATAAATAACCATAATTTATCACATAATCCAAAAGACAAAATTTAGTACAATTTATTTAGGGGATAATTTGGCACAACAATTTTGTTTAACTAATTAAATATTATTTTGGCTTAATAACTCATTACTTTGTAAAATATTTAATGATTGGATTTCAAAATTACCTATATGTTAGTAATGTGTTATTCGTTACAAAACAATAAACCAGTTTTAATTTAAAAAACGGCTCAAAAAAATTAAATTTTTAAAATTGTTTGTTTCTAATTTAATTTCCAGTCAAAATATTAGGTTTTGTGAAAAAATTTTAGTTTGAAAAATATTTAACACAAATATTTCCAAAATTAATTGATTGGCTAGGTTATTGTATGGAATAAAACATCGGGCAAAGAGCCTCAAGGATAACGCCATATATCTTCGAAAACTTTACGGCAATTACGACAATTCTCCTTATGAACATAGTTTCCGAGATGAAAATAGGCGCTTTTGGTCCGAATAAAAAAATGTCACGAGAAAGATATAGTCCTACGAATGTTATTCTGGGGGCTATCTGTCTGATGGTTTTGTTATACCATTTGTTTATTTATTTAGCGTATGGTTTGCGTTACATAGTTAGAGAAAGAAATTAAAAATAAAAGGAACATATATATTTATAGCTGAAGACCCCTTAGCAAGGTTCTTGCTCTTGGTGTGAGTTGAGCGATATCCTCGACTGGGCCATCAAACTTTGAAAGTTCACACTCCAGCATTATGTTGTCGGTCGACTGAATTGGGTAGCCGCAAGGACAGGAAGGATCTTCTGTAATCCGCCATTTATGCATCATCTCTCCACTATGGCCATGCTTCGTGGGAAGTTTATTTATGTTATACCATACAACACCTTAACTCATGTACTTTAAAATTCACTTAACGAATTAATTGCGATAGATTTTTATATATAGCTAATTCAAAAATTAGTTTTGAGACACCCTTTATTTAACATGGCTTTGAATCTTCCAATCAATTATTTTAATTTTACCAAAAGGACTCTTAAATATAGACAGGTAATAAATAGATAGATAACATACTCAAAGGTTATTCAATTAAACCACAAACCCTTGTAATGCTTGTGATAATAATTTTCAGAACAGCTATAAGTCAAGACAACCCTTCTGTTATTAGATGAAAAAAAAGAATTATTGCGTAGAGCCGGTGTCAGAACGATTTCTATTTGCTATGCAGTAAAAAGAGGGGAAGAATGGCAAATTGTAATTGATGAACTCTTGCGCTCTCTTGCCACCACGGAAAAGTGGGAATAATAATGAGGCTGTTGTTGGCTGAGGAGAACAAGAGTATCATCCGGATATAAATCTTGTACCAATTACGTGCAATTAGGGGTCGTCGCCTACTAGGGCAATCATTATTATCTCATTAATTGAGCGAGGTGTTGAGTATTTTATTAAGTTCATAACTCCCGCCTTTTTGGCCATACAAACACAACCTACTAACCGTCCAAAAGCACGGCGATCCAGCCCGAGAAGACAGCTGTTCTTTAGACTAATTGATTCTAGATTAACCAAATAAACAATTACGACGGCTTCATATTATTTTATTATATTTATTTATATAATAAATGATGTTGGGCGATAGAAAGAGGAACTTGAACAATAAATCATTTCTACGAATTCACATGGTCTGTGAATAAAGAAGTTGATATTGTTGTTGTTGTTAGATAATTTGCAAAAGCACGTGTTTATGACCACCTCGCGGTTAAAACAATTTGACGATATTATCTAGCTAGTTATCGGGAATGGATCAGTGTTACAGGTAGGGTTTCTAATCGGATGTTTTTAAATGTATTTGAGACTTTTTTTTGTGTTTAAAGAAACTCCTTAAAAAAATTAAGCATAAAATAATAAATCATTTAAAAATTAATTCACCATTATTATGAAAAATAAAACCATTTCCGTGATATTGCATCAAACGCCAACAAAAAGTACTCGATAACTTTTGTAGTTAATAATGCTTATCGACTGGTTTTTAAACAAGGTTTTACGCATAATAAAATAACAAAACATCGTTTTAAATTCAAATTTAAAAATACTCTTCCTGCTTTGTCCCCTCATCCCACAGGAAGACAGAATTTGAATATGTACGATCCGTTGTGGAATAAACTAATTCAGGGGCCCGTTACCGTAAGTTCCTCAAGTCTGTTTCTCAACAACAAACATGGTACAACTGTTCATTCCCTTCTAAGAAGAGAACAATTTCCTATTTCAGACTATTTTCTTTATTTTCGGGCTATATAATTTTATTTTTGGTAATACAAATGAAGAATGCGGATTGTTACAAACACGCTCTTATTATTTTTACTGGGAAAAACTAAGTAAATAATTGAATATGAGGTGAATTATGTAAAGCACATTTTAAAATACACTGTTTGTAACATGTTAATTAAATTTATAATTAAATAACACTAACATGATTAAAACACTTATACCACTTCTACTATATAATACAAAACCTTTATTTTATACGTAAATTAAAAAATGTACAAAAAAATTTTAATTCTTGAAATCTCCACAACTTTAGTGATTTGCTTCAGAGCAACGAATTTTCCGCACAATAATTCACTTCTAAACACTTTACTTGATCATTTTATTGTGTATTAGCATGAAATTTAACTTAAAGCCAGAGTAAATGTAATCCTTTGTTTTATTTAGGTTATTACTGAAATTTTTTAACTACGCCTCGCGGCTATGAGTAAGAGAGAGATGCAAGATATTTTAAATTTTTAATTCAGAGCTGCTTAACGAACTTTTTAATTAAACAATTTTTTTTGTGTAAATTTATTTTAAAAATGCATAAAATTTTGTATAAAACTTGGTCGATAAGCATTATTAAACACTCGGGCCTTCTTTAAGGCACACGCTACGCTCGTGGCTTAAACCAACCCTTGTGTTTAATAATGCCCTATCTTATCGACCTTGTTGTGTAAATAAATATTATTAATAATGATGATAATAAGGGACATTGTTCAAGATTTCAAAAAAATCAATCTTTATTCATTATTTTAAACTATGTCTCGTATTTTAATTATTAAAAAAATAGTAATTCCTTTTTCTATGATAAAATTATGATTTTTTCTAAAGATATGGTTGCTAACCATACTTCTGTCTTCCTTTTTTCACTCCAGTCCAAGCCAGCAAAGAATCTGAATATGAAGTGGGGGAATCGCACGAGAGAGCAGTCGATAATGATTCAGTAATGGGTAATCAATCACCTAGAAATTGATTTGTTTAGCCGAGATTTTAGCCATTGTTCGCGTGGATTTCATTGTTAAATCGATAATTAAATTTTGATTCGAATCAATTCTCTGCGGCACTTCTCGATGAATTGTGGCTGATAGTGATAGAGCAAAGCGTTCCAGAATCAATTACTTTCAATTTACAACTAATAAATGGCGATTTAAATATGTTCAAACAAGAGGAGCAGTCGAGAAACAGATCTGATTATAATTGAATTTCATTTATGGTATTTCAGGCTCCTAATTCCAAGCATTCTAAACCGTCAATCTTTGACCAAGTCTCTCTTGCCCCATCCATCCAGCCAGGCCACACTTTGCTTGTGCTCGGTGCGATCATTAATTAAACGTTAATTTATTATTTTATCCACCACAATCTCTCTGTCTCCCTCTCTGATAGCCCAGCTGATGAAACCCGTTAAGCTCGGAATTCCAAATGAAGGGTCGAAAAAGCAAAAGTAATCGAATTTTAATATAATTTAGGATAAAAAATCATAAGTTAGAGTTTAAAGAAAAAAAATACAATTCAATTGATTGTTTTAATAACCAACATTCATAGGAGAATAAAACAACTAAGAACACTGTGAGACTGTCCTTATCGATTTCCAGAATGGAGATCCGTCACATCATATTTCATATCCGAACCCTCCTCCTCGTGTCATAATTGGTTCCCGACTGTCACATCAAATGAAAAACTATTTCACTCCCCATTCGCACGTCTACTCCATTTCTGGGCACCTCAATGTCCAAATATTATGATATGCTGCTGCCACCCGCATTCCGTCAGCCACTTAATGGAACGTCTCTCCTCCTCGGACAATTATCACTTCCATTCCATTCCAATTCAAGTTTTAGTTCTGTTTATTCTTTTTTCTGTTGGAGTAATTTTGAAATCGAAAAGGTGATACTTTAATGTAAAATTTATATGGTTTTAAGCTTCAAATTTTCGGTGACGATTAAGGATAAGAATTCGTATATTTCGATACAAGTGCTGTAATAACCGATTTCACGATCGAACGCTATTTTGGGTAATTCTGAAAAAAATATCGGTTAATCGATAATTACTAATAAAAACGTTCATAGAGGTTTTTTTAAATTGTGGCACAAGTAATACACAATGTGTTCAACTAAGACACAGTGTATTTATTAGAACGAGATGAGAATAATCACAACGAAATGGTTTGACAACCATATATAATTTAATTAAATTGGTGACAATTTGCGTGCAAATTTTGAATTATTTCTGCACTTCGTGCAGAAAAGTAAGCCGTTATAGAACCAATTTCCGATAAAAAGAGGTTACTTTTCGATACGGAATTAAAAAAAATTTAATTTTAACAATCAATACATGTTAGTTGGGCGCAAAATACCCTAAGGGATTTTAGTCCTGGGAAAACTGGAAAGAGAATTAAATTAACGAAATTTGCATTTTTGTTTCATCACATTGATATTATGACTCAAAAATTTGCTCTGTCAACGACGTTTTTACAACACAAGTGCTTTAAAAAATTCTTTAAAATGGTAGTGCTTTGTGACCTTCGTGAACGGTTTTGCTTTATATGGTTTAACTGTGATTTGACAAGATGATTTGACGGATGGATTTCAAATAAATATGAATATTTAATAAACCACTTATCGAAAACTATATGAACAGGGGAGAGATGAAAATATTTAAAAATTTAGTTCATCATTGCTAGATTTAACTGCATCTGTGGATGATTTTACAACATAACCGATTATTTTTATTTAAATATAACTTTTCAATTGAAATAACAAGGTGATATTTTCTATGTACAAGTAAGAGATAGAAGATATAGATTTCTCCATCTCAGCGTGGAATTAGAATAAGAAAGAAAAACAATGTGAAGGAGATAATTAAATTGAAATTTTGATATTTGATTTTAAGGAAACGAATGTATTTTTTTACATCTTGTTGTTAATTTATTTTAAAATGCTTGAAATCTTGTTTAAAACACGGTCGATTAACGTTATTAAGCACAGAGAAATTTTTTAGAGCTTGTGGCTTTAAAACACCTTAATAATGCCTTAGCTAATTATCCTAATTGTATAAATAACTATTTTATGACAATGAATGACCATTCTTAAACACTAGTGTTCTTTAAAATTACGAGCACAACGTGTGTTTAATAATCCTATACCAACTTCGATGACAACAAATATTATAAAATAGTTACGTGATAATATTTGCTTATAACTACAATTAAATTTAAAAAATATAAAATATTGTTTTAAATTTTTTAACAAAGAAGCAAACGATATATTTTCAAAAAACGTGAACTGAAATAAATTGTTTAAATTTAATCGAACTAATTTGATTGGAGTGGCACAGGTTGCGCGAGCGTTTTCACAGGGCGAGCAAGTGGTTTCCCACTGGCATATCATGTGCACTTGCTATATATATCGCCTCAGATCTATAAATAAATAACGAATTGTTACTATTTCAGAGAGCGTGAGGAGGAATAGAGGAGGAAATAGTGAAAAGTGACTGAGACTTACTATGTGGGAATTCGTTCAAGTGGTTTCTTCATCTTCTCCCTTTTACATTTTATCTCGAAAGACAGAAAGACAGTTCGTTGAATGAATGGCCAAATGTTTACTGGTGGGCTTGTCTTTCCAAATTACTGCCGCGCTTTAATCCTTTGAATGCCGCACTAATCCGACGAATGATAAATCATGCAAGCCCTAAAGTTTGTAAATCCACTTTTTCGTGGGTTGCGGAAATATTTCTGCTTTGGAAAAACTTGGAAAGAAGTCAGCGGGGGATCGGCGATTACTTACAATTAATTATTATTCAATTATTTCCATTTAGACATGGGAAAATTGTCGAACGGTATTTTTTCCATTTTCAGCGCCATGAAGTGCGAAAATGTAATTCATAGTCGACTAATAGAAATGCTAATTGCAATGATCTGATTTTAAATATTTAACCTAAAAATTCGAACAAATTTAATACCCAAATATTTTGACCTTATCATCGAGATATCTATGAACTTATGTTAGTTCTGCATCTGTGTAAAAGACATATTTTTCCAATATTAATACAGTTATTAAAGCTAGAACTTCTAGATGGCGCTTAGTTCTTATTAGATTTGTCCTGTTGGGCTATACGTATGTACGAGGGTTGTTTGATAATTAATAAGTCTACAATACAAAAACCAAAATTTGTGATTGATAATTTGTATTTTTTTTAAATATAGTCTCTTTTTAGCTATATTAACCCTTAAATACCCACGCGGGACTTTAGGCACGCTAATTTTGAGAGGTTATATATAATAGACTAAATTAATTTTCCCTTTCAATTCCTGTAAGGAACATGGGGGGTCTCAACCTCAACCAACGGGTTTTCGACATTTCGTTGACTATTTGTTTTCAGTGTATTATTAGTCAATTAATAGCACCTAGACCAGTTGAAAAAGGATCCAGTCAATCCTATCCGTCCAGGGATCGAACCCTTGACTCCGAAGAGGTAGCCGGATGCGTTACCATATCGGCCATGAGATAGATGTATATTATAGATACACCATTTTTTAAACATTTTTAGTGTAATATGTTAAAATTACTATCTTTTAGTCATACCCACTTTGATTTTTTCAAATATCTTGAAAACTGTTTGATTTATAGCCATTCAAATGGTGAATTCGGGGATAAAAGCGAAAATTAATTATTTTTTAAAATTCACTTTTTAAAAAATTATTTAAAAATATATGCACATAAAATTTAAAGTTAAAGAAAATAATTATAAATAAGTAATATTTGTAAGTTTAAGAGCTTTTCAAAGTTAGCGTGCCTTTAGACATCCCCAGGTCTTACGG